>JABUIW010000074.1:169155-201724 GCA_013363375.1 Menidia beryllina
ACATACATAGTATTAGTTTTGATAGAAAGTCATACCTTTGTTTGCTCTGTGTTCTTACTTTGAAGTACGACCTAATATCCGGTGCGGAGATACCTGTGTGTCACTTGACACAGTCCTCTGTGTGCAGGAGGAGTGAGCCCTCCGTGATCACTCTGAGCCGCTCCTCCACTTCACTCCTCCTCACTCTTGTGTAACGTCTGTCTTCGTTTTAGTTCCGAAACACCTATCTTTGCTTCTTCTTTTTAAACAGAAAAATCAAGCAGAATATTAGGTGTCATTTATACGTTTCAATGGTTTTGTTTTATTTCTATTTATTTGTGTTCGCATAACAACCATAAATCCATGACTGGATTTGCTAATGTAGTCATTAGCAAGGCATAATAAATTCTCACTGTCGTACATTAATTTTCTTGAAGAATCTGTATAACCGAGCAAATTTTCCAAACAATGTGATGCAGATGCCTCCTGCTGGCTCACCCTGTAACTTTCGTGTACCAGTTTTAACCCACAATATAAATGTTTTTTTTAGTTTTGTCTCGTTAAAGTGCCTTTTTTACTTCTTTAAGTCGTTTCACAAAGATTTAGTACCTTTACATTAAGTTAATTATTATTTCTATGTATTTATTTTTAAGAAATGCTATAAATCTGAAGAGCATATTTTGTGTAAACTATTGAAAACGCGCGGCTGCCATCTATTGGTAATTAATCCGAATTGCTGATTGGAGCTCAGTTGCAACTCTCGCGAGATGACAGTTGTTAACCAGACCAAAACAGGAACTGAGACATGGCATCAGTGTACGGAGGAATAGAAGGGTAAGAACGATACTAAATAGACAGCAAAAATTCTCCAAGTTGATGTCCTATTGTACAAGGTTCGGGCTTGTGCATAGTCCTGTGCTTTTAAATGTTTTACTGTTGTCATTTAAAAACTGTAAAATACATCATAAGACTTTTCGAAGTTGAAGCGTCGAGCCTGTATCCCGTGATCATCTCTTGTTCCGCCCCGCCCAATAGGACTGTCAAACTCTGAGCCCTTGTTTCTCATGGACAGATTATTATAAATATGTATGTGAATTTTTATATCTTGCAGGCTTTTTGTGCAACAACCCTATTTCCTTTATGTATATTTATATACTGCAGACATCAGAGATATATCACAGACGAAATATCATGTTTCTGGGAGCTTTTGTCGCCCCTGTTTGTTACTGACTTTGTGCCCACTTTCTCTCTTGTGCCCAAGTGGAGGGACCCACTCCAAAGCAGTGCTCTTGTTAAGAGATGGGACGGTGCTGGCAGAGACATTTGGGCCATGCACCAACCACTGGGTGAGCAGTAGAAGAATATGAAAGACAGATGAGAGTGTAACATTTTTGGTAGCCAACATTGAAAATCTCTTGTTTCGTCTTTTTGTGTTACGCAGCTTATCGGAGCTGACAAATGTATTGAAACCATCAACGACATGATCCAGAGGGCCAAGAGTCAGGCAGGACTTGACCAAAACATTCCACTACGTTGTCTGGTCAGTTCAACTGTGTGTAAGATGTGCATTATTTGTTGTACTGTTTCAGGTATTTTGAAGTCAAATATATTGTGTCTTTGTATGTTAAGGGTATGTCTCTGAGTGGAGGTGATCAGAAGGATGCCAACGTTAAACTGACTGACCTTATGAGAGAACTTTTCCCCAGTCTTAGTGAACACTACTTCATCACCACAGATGCCGTTGGCGCCATGGCAACGGCCAGTAATCAAGGTAACCTGTCATGTCTTAGTGCCACAATCAGTCCGTAACACAAAGTTTTATGGCACATATGAAAAGGTTTACATTTCCTGTAGTCTTGTGTGTATTTTTTCAAGTGTTTTAAAATTGATGTTTTATGTGTAGTTGAATACTGATCAAACTGTTTCTTGATGCATTTTTTAGGTTACAAATGAGCTTATCTGGTGTTGCTCTTGATCTTTTTTACTCTACACTTATGCTTAAGCTGCTCACAGTTACTGGTACAGTTAGAGGTTGATTCTTTGTACCTTTGCCTCTAAGGTGTGCCTGTATGAGAGGAACTGAAAGGAACTTTCTAAACTTTATGAGTTTATGAGATCAGTTAAGTCATTTTTATGATCCGTTTCTATCATATCTCAGGAGGTGTGGTCCTGATATCAGGAACTGGCTCAAACTGCAAGTTAGTCCATCCTGACGGCTCTCAGATTGGCTGTGGAGGCTGGGGTCACATGATGGGCGATGAAGGGGGAGGTAGGGTCATCATGTAAATGATTAACAGCTTTATGCTGCTGTGGGTTCAACTATATTTTAATATAGGAATAATTATTTTCTCTACCTCTCAGCATTCTGGACTGCTCAATTGGCAGTGAAGACAGTATTTGACGCCAGAGACAACCTAGTTTCGCCTCCTCACGACATCACACATGTTCGAAAAGCCATGGAGGAGTACTTCCAGGTCAGACTCCCATCATCATGCATCTCTTTTACAGAATCATATCAGCATAGGTAAAGGCAAAAATGTGTCAGTCAGGGTAAAAAAAAATCTCTCACCATCCCAGGTGACAGATCTCGTTGGGATGCTGCCACACCTCTACACAAAATTCCAGAAGTCTCACTTTGCGGGTTTCTGCAAAAAACTGTCTGAAGGTAGGTAACAAACCAGTTCCTAATTTTGAGAGATACTAAGAGTAAGGTATCTAGGGAAGCTATATGTGTTCAAATGTTAAAGGTGCAGAAGCCGGAGATGCCCTCTGTCAGTATGTGTTCATCCAGGCTGGCAGAGCCCTGGCGAAACATGTCAAAGCCGTATTACCTGCAGCACAGGAGGTACAACGCATGCAATCTGCTGCTTTTGCACATTTACAAACACACCCAGACAGATTCCTTTTTTCTTTTCTGTCAGTCTTTATTTAGTGGGGACCTTGGGCTGCCCATCCTTTGTGTGGGCTCTGTGTGGAAGAGCTGGTCTCTCTTGAAGCCGGGTCAGTATCCCTCAATCTGCAAAATCACACCTTTTCTTTCATTTTCAAATTGACAAGTAAAAAGATGCAGCAGGAGAAACGTCCAGTCAAAGACTTATCTTCTTTTCTCCAGGGTTCACTGAGGTTCTCCAAGAAGCATCATCTTCTGGCAAGTTTAGTGACCGTTGCCGTGGATACAGTCTCCTCATGTTGAAGCAGTCCTCAGCCTTCGGAGGTGCCAGTCTTGGGGCCCAAAGTATAGGTGACGCCATAGTTATGGATTACGGAGCCAACGCTCAAGTCTTCTATCAACACACCTTCAGCAGTAGCCAGTAAAACAATCAATTCAAAACTATAATACTGTAATTATTACTACAATAATGACTGTGGAACAGTTTTGATGAACGTGATTCGATCTGACTCCATGTATCAGGACAGAGGGTAAATAATTCAGCTTTCCTCTTTTTTAAATACTGGCGTCTTTTGTGACAAAAGAATTGCTTTGAAATTGAATGAACTTCCAGAACATTTTTGTACTTCTGAACAGTAATCATTAATGGAAAAATAAAAATGATGATTTTGCAGAAAATGTGAGCAGCGCTGTTTATATTTCGATCCCTTAAAGATTCAGTTAAGCATTTGTTTCAAAGCTGACTGATGATTATGTGATGAGCTATCATTGTCAGTATAACAGATCAAAAAGGAGAACGCTTTGCTGGTTAAAAGACAATTTTACTAAGGTTCTTGAGATATAATGGTAAAAGAATTTCGGTTTTCTGAACCCCTGAGTTTAAATTCACACTGCCTTTGTGGTTCAAATATGACTGAGAACAGAGTTACTGGGAAATCTGGGATGAAGTAGAAATGGGGAGAATGTTTGATAATTGTTATCCTAACTGATTCATTGCCTCAGTTGCGCATTTAAAAATAAGTGAAAATATTGGAATAAGAGGCATCTTCACGACAACTAACAATATAGAGCCAGGTTGTTTACGCTATCAAGATTTTTCCACTGTAAACATGATGGATTGAAGTGAGGAGAAAAAGCAGGGGGCTTTTATGCTAATAGTGCATTTATGTAAGCCATGTTTCTGTTGGGACTTCCGACTGTAAATGTTCCACAGGTTTGTTTAGAAGGGAAGCAGAGGAGCATCATCCGTACCTGGTGAATTTGACTGTAAACAGTGTGGTAAACATTCCACCAGCACTCACAGGGGGACGCTGGGAGACTCTTCAGTCCTGGGGTAATGCTGTGATCGTGCACTGAGATTACTCTACCAAGGAGGAATCAAAAGCCATGTTTCAGTCGACACCTGGTGAGGTAAATTGACTATATGTCCTTTAATGGTTTTGGGTTTAACTGTGATGCAAGGTCTTGCTAGGTTTTTAATATGTTTTGAATTGAAATGAGAAGGTTAACAACAGTCAGCGAGGGAATGTGGGACGATTATAGCAAAAAGCAATAAAATTAGATGTATTAAATGTTTTTTTTATGGCTAACAAACTCCGCGAACCCCTCCTAACAGCTCCTATTTTATTTATTGGGGTTTCAACCTGCGTTTACTACGTTTGGCCACTTGGTGGCGGAGCACAACCCTTCTGGGGGTTATGGCAGTGTTCGATTCCGACGTGGCTGGCAAAGAACCACAAATACATGCAGTCCTGTCGGCCATGAGCAACAGCCTCTCTGGCCTCTGTCGTCTTCATATATCCATTTGTTACTGTCATTTGAGGGCCGTCCATTAATGCCCCTTTTTCAGTTTAGCATTGCTAGCTTCAAAGGTGCTAATGCAACTCTAGCGGAAAGCTGAACGAATGCCGTCTTCCATGTCACAGTTTTAAAAAAAGAAAATATAGAATTTTTCCAAATTACTATAGCTATTTCCAAATAATACAAACAGTAGTGTCTTTTAACCTCTGTTGTTTAAAGTATGAAAACAATAGACGGTTGCTGAAATGTGAAGATTTTCACTTTCCTGTTTGAAATTGTCATAAACCAGTGAAACAATGCTGTATGAAATGGTTCAAACCAGGATACATTTACCATACTGTACTAGCGTTCTTTTTTTGGGGGGGGGACTTTGTTCCTATACATCTATCTTTATCTAAGCATCTTTATGGGGTGTTGACAAAGAATGTGGAGATACCTGTTTTTGTTTCTCTCAGGCTGAGGCCCTGAGTCCTTCCGAGAGATTTACCACCACCTACAGCAGTGACTTTAAGCCCATAGCAGAGCGCCAGCCACAGCCCAAGCCCAGAACTGGAGCTCAATCTGCACTGAGCAGCCCCCCAAAGGTTGGATGGATCATTCGATTTAAACACAGACCCATGGTGCCGGTCAAAAGAGCCGTTGTCCTAATCGCTGGCCATGTTGTGTTTGCAGGGTGAACGTGAATCCTGGCCTGTGTTTTACAAGCATTTGTACAAGACATCCAACAACGCGTACGGCTCGACCCTCGGCTCACAGGTTAAACAACACGTGCACTCAAACAACTCCAGCACGGTCCGAGTGAGACGCATTCATGCAAACCTGTTTCTCCTCATGGCTGACCCTCTGTACCGTCTCCCAGAATCCCTTTGACTGCAGCCTGCCTCCCGTCTTTCCCCCGTTCGGCCCTCTGACTCCATCCTTTCCCCATTCGGTTGGGGGGGCCTGCTTCACCCTGAAAGACTCCGGGACGCATGGGGCAAATTTTCCCAGGGAGACCGGGCTTTCGATTTGTGAGAAAGATAAAGGTTAGTTGTTCCATGTTTGTCGTAAAAAGGGGGATTGAGGTCTCTCTCAGGAAGACGCCCTCAATGTTAAGCTTCCTCTGCTTGCAGCTGTTGCAGTCTTGAACCAGCAGGACTCAAAAGCTGACCCACGGTGGAAGACTGACGTTCGCTATGAGGAAGGTCAGAGGGATGTTTTTATTCTTGCGACCCAGGAAAAAACAATTTGCGGCTCGTAGTACTGAACACATTTCCCATCCCTCTTTTAGGTGTGATTTTGCTGTCGCCTTGTTCTGGTCTGGCCTGCTGCGAAGATTTCCTGAGATCTCTCCACGGAGAGGTCAGACCACAGCAACCGCTCAACCCTCCTGTGGCTTCCTGTCCCATTGTCACATCCATTCACAACAAAGGTGGGGCCTTTGTCTCTGACGCGGCAGATTTAAACTTATATCAAAATCTTCATGCGTTGATAAAAACCTATTAGGAAATAATGGCAAGAGGATGAGAATGAAGACGGTAGATGTTAGTTAATATTTCTACTCTTGACATGTGGCAAATAATCTACGTCTCTTGAGAAAATCTGACTTTGTGACATCTCTGATTAGATGCCGACAGCCTTGAGAACAGCGTCTACTTGTGGGGCCTGAGCCCGGCCCTCGGACAGAGCGACACCTCCCAGCAGCCAGGCGGGCAGTGCAGTTAGTAAGTCCCAGACCCGAACCTCACCTTTAAAGCACTGCATATTCTGACAGCCCCCCCCCCCGCCCCTTTCCCTGTCCCCAGCTGCGTGTGGGAGGCTGAACATCCTGCTGGTGGCTGCCCTCACATGCGGCCCATCCCTGCTCACATGTGTCAGAGCAGCAGCCAGCCGTCGGCTAACGCCCAGGGGCAGTCTCTGACCGAGTACCGGGCCAGCTATTCCACCGAGGTAAAGACGGCAAAGACGGGGCAGCGACGCCTCTGTGCATTCTCCTTCAGTCTTTTCATGCATCTCCCGTTTTTCTTATGTGTCTGTGCACAGTGGGGCCAGCCCAAGATTCAACAAGTTTACCACCATCTCCCTCCTTGTCACAGGAGTGCTCATCCATCCCTCTGAATTCCGACTTTCATTTCAATACACAGCTGAGAAAACATGTTTGCCTTTTGCGTTTCATGTGACTAAGCAGAAAGTTTTTAGTGCTACGTGTTTAGAACAAACGTCCAAAAATGCTGCGTTGTTCCCACTTCACCACCTGCAGTTTCCAGACCAACAAAGTTCCCGGTTATCTGGCCTAAGGACGCAGAGGCCGAGCCTTCGTCAAAACACAGCAGCAAATGTATCTGAGTGCGAACGAAACTGAGAAGTGGTCAGGGTAGTGGTGAAAGAAGGGCACTGTTGCTCCTCTGATGGAAAACAGAACAAGCACAAGGCCTTCCTGAAGAGCGGTGCCGGTTTTATCGCGGAGCACAGACGTGCAATCTCGTCTTCCCCTTCGTCTTTAAGACTTTTTCAGTGTCCTTCAAGGATTTATTTTCCCTAATCTCATCTCGGTAACAAGACTACTGAAAAAGGCAGTGACTACATTTTTTAAAGGATAAAGAGTTTGCATCAGTATGTGGGGAAAATAAATAAATTCCATGTCTTACTTTACTTTCATGGCTTTTTAAATAAAAAAAAAAATGGGAATGTGTTGGTAAGTTCTCAACAGAAAATTACACCAAAATAAATCAAGTCACACTTTTGATATAATGAAGAATGAGGACTAAATGCCCCCCAGCGTTTGTAGCGGTTAACAGCGAGTTTTATCATTCAGTGATTCACAGTATGACTCAATGTTGAATCAGCTCAGCATGGTCTTCTTTTTCAGGCACCTGCATCACACACTCTTCTACAGAGTGGTGACATCATGTTCTCACATTCACCACACTCACTAAACCAGCCTTTCATCCTTTCATTCAGTCCAGTGGGCATTTTATTCCTCAACTCTCCCCTCATATGTAACCCATATGTAATACGACCCTCAACCAGGTGGATGTGAGAGAAGGGGAGTGGTAGGACCAGGGTGCAAATTCCCATAAAGACATGGCTTTAGCAGGTTTTTACTCCTATGGGCAGCAACACACAAAACATACTCAGAATAGTTTTACAAATATCCACTTCAGCCTCTCAAAAGATAGACGGGACAAAAAAAAGCCACCTTTTTTTGTATTGAAATCAAGTAGGCTTTCACATTTTTCACGTGTTTATGATGGATTTGCTCTGAAGCAGTAACGTCCCAGAGGCTTTTTGTTTTCTGAAGGGACAGGAAACCATGCAGCTCAGGGGTCACAGGGTCCTACTCAGAAGCTAACCGATACGAGCCTCTGCGTGGGACTCCCACTAAACCAGCTGAGCCACATCCTCACAATCTGACAATTACTTTCACGAATGCTAAGACCTCTTTTAGAAACTGCAGATGGGTCTGGGGAGGTCATTTTCTGTCCAGATACAGAGAGGAAAGAAAAAAAAAAAGAAAATACAACTTGGGTGAAATGGGTCCATCTGATATTTTATGGGTGTAAAGTTTTGGGGATTTTCCCCCCCCCCAATGTGATGTAACTGTCGGGTGCATTAGTCCTCTGAAAACACAAAAGGTTGTACCGATCAAATGTGACCTACATGAAAGGTATTGTGGCTTCCATCCACTTCATGGGCACTTGATGGAAGGGAAGGAGAAAAAAATAAAAAACTACAGCTGGAACAACTTCAACATTAACAAATCTTCTAAAGCAGTAAAGTCTATAAGGACAACCAAAAAGCCAGAAAGCCTGTTGAGTCATTGTTTAGCCAAGCTGAATTTACCCTCCACTCGTAGCCACCTCCACTGAAACCCTGTACCGTAAATAAGGGAGCGGTTGGGGAAAACACTGACAAGACTACATTTGTCTTTAACATCTTTATTTAGATTTTTTCATCATTTTTCTTTGTATTGAAATTCATACTCTGTGTCTTCTGAACTTTTTTCCTTTTTAAAACAGCTTCTGTCACCTAACTCAAACAAAATCACCAAAAATGATTTTATGTTGTACAATCCACCTGGCGGACATTCCTATTGGCTTCTCCAGGGTGCCATTCAACAGCTGTGGTCCAACACTGTGTGAGGAAGTTCCTCTTTCAACCCAAGCCTTCACCGTCTCTGCTGAAACTGTTCAGAGAGCACACTGACATCCAGATAAGCAGCCATGGTGGAGAGAAGTGCAACTCATCAGATATTAAGCTCAGTGTGCACACACCAGGAAAAGTCCAATTCAATATTGCTGCTGTTTATGCCACAAATGACCAAAAGATCAGAAGGTTTTGACAATACTGCTTCTGCAATTTTAAGCCAAAATAGCTGCGGTTCAGGGGAAAAAAACAAAACAAAAAGAACACTTCAGGATAACAGCGGATGAGAAGTAGGTTTTTTGTGAAGAGCGTTTTCTCGCACAGCTTTCCAACTGGCATACAGCTTAATGGTTGTTCTGAAAACTAGGGATGCTGCAGGAAAAAAATAGACTGTAGAGATTTTGAGTTTGAAAGCAGAACTTCCTCAAAATAAAAACAGAAAAAAGGAACGGAGCCAATGCTGTCCACCACATGCTTCATTTATCTAATACTCTTCTTGAGACCATTTTCTCCTACAAACAACTGATGGACACTAAAGGCAACATTACCCAGAGGAACAACGAAGGTGAAAGAAACCCCTCATCCTCCAAATCATGAAGTTGAAGGAAGGGAAGCGAGAAAAAAAAAACGTGAGGCTGTTTGAAACGCTGATCTGAATACGGACACTTGATCTGATGCTGAAAGAAACTGAGCTGTTCCAGCAGAGAGGCAGTGGCTGCATTCCAGACCAAATACTTCCGCCTGTAACAAAAGGTGAACACTTTCTGAATTCAAACTGAACCAAATTATGAACCTGTGAGCCAATGGAAAGGATAAAACTCACTTTCTAAAGGGACGATCTTTCTGAACACATTTAATCAACTTAGCTTGATGCATGATTAAGACCATCGACACCTTCTGCTCCTAAACGCCGGACAAATACGCAGGATTTCCACTTAAATTTGGAAGAAAAAAAATTCTTATCCAAGGTAACAAACTGTTCTGATCACTTGAAATGAAAAGCTGGGAGGGTGGGTTCAGTATTTGGTTTGGAACAGAGTCGTTGCAGTTACAAATAACGAATCAGCATCTTTAGATGCAAGACAGCCGTGATGTCACAGGAACTTTGTGATATCAGAGGAGAGAAAAAATGGGTTTTAAAATGGCTGGTGACGTCACAGAGCAGCAGCAAAGATCCAATCAAGTCCCCTAAATGTTAGTCACAAAAACCCTCCACTTGCTGATGATGTTATCCCCAATTTGAAAGAATAGCAATTAACATGGTTCCTCAAAAATAAATTTATTCTTTAAACATTTTTTTTAGTTAATTTTTTGTCCTGGCATCACTCCAAAGTAGCTGCCTCAGATCCAAGGAGACTTCAGTGGGATCTGCGTGCTCTGTAAACGTCAGCTGTATGACCTGAAATGCAAAGATGAGCTAGCGCCTGCAGTAAGGGCGGTGCTGGTACCACACCCCTCCCCACCCCGGTTCCCAATGTCCCTCAGTTTACAAGAAACAAACGGGAAATAAAAAGATTAAAGAGAAAGAAAGAAAAATAAAGAAAAAAGAAATACCCCCCACCCCCCAACCGGGCCTGTCAGCACGCCACTGACTTCAAGTGTGTAGGTGTGTGTGTGTGTGTGTGTGTGTGTGTATGTGTGAGAGAATCAGTGTGTGTGCGGACAAAGTCGCAAGAGTCTCTGAGAATATGTGAGGACTGGTGTGTGTGTGTGTGTGTGTGCGCGTGGAGGCTCCATGGGGGTGAGGGGGACTCCTAGTATTTCTTCCCTGGGACAAACTCCTTTGCTTCGGGATTCAAGATGCTCTTCCTCTGCAGAGGGAGACGGGAATAGTTTTAAAATATGATTCCACTAGACTCAGAATGAATGCTTAGAATGAAAAACAAACAACAAAACATGCTGGTTCATCAGACTCACCGCCACTTCCTCCAGGTTGCTGTGGTGATCGCTGACCGAAAGGCCGTTGAGCTGCTGCTGCAGCTGCCCCACGCCCTGGTTGTTGAGGTCACGCGAGGGGATGAACCAATCCTGGTCTTCCTCCTCGAGCATTTCCTGGAAACAGCGTTCCAAGAACTCCTGCTCCAACAGCTCCTCCTCCACCTGAATTAAATAAGAGAAAATAAAGGAAAACATAAGAGATTACTGAATAATAACTGGCCAACAGAAATGCCTGATGTCCAGATGTTTTCAGACGTTTTCCCTCTTTGATTGATTTGGTTGGATGTGAATCAGGCGTGGTGATGCAGGGAAACACACCTGTCTGTTATACTCCTCCTCATTCTCCATCCACATGTACTCAGCAAACGGGTTGCTGTCGGTGCCCTCTCCAGCATGCCCATTGGCCACTGGCTCCTTTCCTTCCTTTCCAGGTGCCCCGCCTCCTGGTGTCTTGGCCACCTCTGGACCGCTCATCTCAGCCGGTTCTGCGTGACCAGACAATTACACACAAGGCATACGGTCTGTGCTCATTATGTGTTTTCTTTTAAGCTTGATACGGGTTTTGTAATGACGGGGAAAGGGTGTTTCTGTAAGCAGACAGTCCAAACAGATTAGACGTGTGCCTGGTTTTCTTCATTTTCGGAGGCCAATTGACGTGAACACAGGTCGTCATAGCGTTTGACTCACCAAGAGCTGGCTCTTATCACCTGTCAAAGCCTACACAGCCCCATTTCACACAGAGCTTTAAGATTTCAGGCCAGTATCCATGATGAGCAAATGATCAGCGTCTCATTTAGAGCTAGGCTACAACGGGAAACCCAAACAACCAACCTAAAAATACAGAGAAACTAAAAGCAACAGCTGGACTGACACTGCTGAGTGCACCAAAGCAACACTGCTCTTCCAAGTCTAAAAATATTCCGCCTGCAAGCACAAATAAACCGGTGGGCTAAAATGTATTTGGCTTTTGGTGTTTACAGTTAATAGTTTGCAAAATACAGTGCAGGAATAAAAGGGCTGCAATCAGTTCCTTAATAATAAAAGAACCAATACAGAACCATCCAGATCAGTCTCATTTCCAAACAAGGTTCTGCATGTACACAATTAAAAACCAGCAACAGGCCATGATAAGGGTCAAGTATGAGATAAGAAAAAAAAAAATGATCATGGGTCAAAACATTTGGCTGTGCAATAAGATTTACAGCCTGCCGTTTTCATTCACTTGCCAGCATTACTTTTATGATATTGTAATGCAACATGTCTGAGATTGCCGACTTCCCAACCCCGTTCTTCAGAGACACCTTACCGTGAATCAAAGGGAAAAGAAGATGTTTCGACACTAGCTGGCCTCAATTCAACAATGTTTAAGCAGAGAAACTAAAACAGCTAACGTCATGTTCAGTATCGTTTACTGTAGTCTGCAGCATGCACACAAACAAAAACAAGAAAACCCCCTTTTCCTCATTTGTGATGACATTACTTCTACATTTATGGCCCAAAAAAGTCCAGTAGCCTATTCACCACAGTTGTTCAGCATGCAGATGTCAGTAAATGATGCAATGAAGGTAAACACGGCGAGTCATCGAATGCTGAAGCAGCTGGCCTACGACACGTAGGTCCTGCAGCTCTCAAGAGTCAAAAGTCTGAACTGAAAAAAAAAAAAAAAAACTCTAAATGGTTGTTTAATGTCCAACTCTGAAAAAGCCGACAATATTCCCAATCTCCAAACTTAACAGAGAGATTCGAAAAGCAGGACAGTGAATATCTTCACTGGCAGGGAAAATCTATACAGGAAGTGAAAGAGGGAAGGGGAAAAATGCTGGTTTCCCCCTATCCGATAAATGGCTCCAGGTGGGGAAGCCCCTACTTCAATAGAACCTTTACATTTAAAATATGATCCCAATAATTTGGCTAAATCACATTGAAATATACATTCACAGCTTCCCTGAAAATACAGTGGATTCTTTTGATCTCCTTCAGCATTCTCCTGCACTGATTGCATCTGGACTGTATCCAAACCAAAAGGAATTCCTCCAACAATGCAAACAGAACAGTACACAGTACAGTATATAGACAACTGTCAAATTATATTTTCTTGGTTGATGACAAATAACATTAGCAGCTGAAGCTTAAGGTGATGGACTTGCCTGTATGCTTAATGAAAAACCTAAAAAATGAACTGCTTCTAAATTGAGAGAAAAAAGGTTTCTTTCCACTGCCGTTTCTTAGCAGGTCAGTGGTACAGGATCTATGTGTTGGAGCTCAAGAAGAATACGGCCATCCTCCCTATGACGGCACGGAGATACCGTCTTTCAAAGGAGCTCAAATAAACACTTGTAATCAAAGCATGTTAGTAGAGTAAGAAGGTGTGTCTGTTTATGTCTGAGGGCAACTATAAAAGATGTCTGGTAATCCAGTGTAAATCATTATACAAGTTGTGATAGAATAACAAAAATGTAAAGAGAAACGAAAATCGCTGGAGGAATCAAAAGAAATTGACCTAATACACTATTCTTACAGCACAGTAGTGAATTGTTCAAATGAATCTCTCCAAACATCTATGAAGCTGCATAGACGACAGAAGACTTGAGGTTAAATAATATTTAGATTTATGGATAAATAGATTAACCACAGACTAATTCCTGAGAAGAAAAAAAATCCATTAGAGGCATTTCCATTCAGGTGACACAGACCACAGGGCAGGTTAACCCGAATAAAGAAACAGGGACAAATGGAGAGAGTGTAAGTGTACCATGCAGCACTTCACATGTCCATGTTGCATAACCCCGAGCTGGTCACCATGTACCATTTAGTTAGCAAAGCATTTCCTTGTGCATTCTCTGTGCCTGCAGACAGAGGGCCACAGTCAAACTCCGTGATGATAGATAAAAGAAAAAAAAAGGTAAGATTCTGTTTTGTAAGAGGCATGCAGCTATTACGACAAAAGTGAGAAAGAAGCCTCAAAAAGAAGGGGGAAAAGGGGGGTGGTGGGCAAAATATCTGGTTTCCATAGTGCATTACTTGCCAAGATGAAGAAATGCAACGAAAATTAATAAATAAATGCCATTAATCGTTCAAATTTTTTATTTGGGTAATTTGTAAAAAAAAATATCTTTGGTTAAATACCTGAAAAGAATGACTACTTTACCAAGGCTACAAATAGGTTTTCCTACAATGAAAGACAAATTTGTCCATTTCTGCTTTGCTGTTGTGCACATTTGATGTTTTCCCCACTTTTATCTCAGTGTACATATACCTGATCACAAAAACGTCCTACTTGTACATTTTCTTCAGCTGTTCAACAGCAAAAAACCTTTCAAGTGATTAGAACCCTAAGATTTTGCTGACCGAGTTGTCCACAAAAGACTATTTCAAAAATGCTCAGGGAAAATTGTCCTGACAACACCGAGTAAGATCTTACTTTATAAGCAGCTTAGATGAATGAGATAACATCCTTATAAACCTTGATACTCGCAGAAATGTAACTAGGAAAAAAAAAAGTTAGAAACTGTAGTACTGAATACGAAAATGCCCATAACCCTTCATCTGAAGAAGAAAATCTA
Source organism: Menidia beryllina (assembly GCA_013363375.1). NCBI lineage: Eukaryota > Metazoa > Chordata > Actinopteri > Atheriniformes > Atherinopsidae > Menidia > Menidia beryllina. The sequence continues at coordinate 183,451 of JABUIW010000074.1, forward strand.
ACAATACTTTGTTAGCTCTGACTAAAAGCTAAAAAAAAAACAAAAAACGAACTGATTCAACTTGGGGAACCACAAGACTATTAAACAGTAATTCAAGACGAACTACTCAAAGTCAAGAGAAAGTGCTTCACAACTGCTTACATGATGTAATAGTTGTATGTAACATGAAAGCTGTGCCGTCGTAACTGACTATTTGCTAATATCTCCCCTATGCTAACGGGATAAGCCAGGTGTACAGGCCCACCTGAAGAGTTGGAAAAAGGATTGAATGGTTTACATGAGGTAATGCTAAGTAGCTAGTGTGCGGTGTCTGCAAATAGGCACAGGTAGCTGTGCTGTCAGTGAACGGGCCTAAGGTGATGGCTATCCCATGAACAACAAAGGGTAGTGGGCTGGGGCTCTGAAAACTGCTGTTTTTCTCAAAGTCGCGAAGCTAAAAGACAGACCAAGTGTACGCATTGCGTCTAATAAAAACTGTCACAGAAACGCATTACCATTCGTGAACGTGGGCCGAGGATAAGCCCTGTTACTGTTGAAATGTTTGAGGCCAAACAAAGTAGGCTCCGCGATCAGTTAGCAGGCTGCTACAGCATGGCAGCATCCCTGAAGCAGGTCAACAAAACAAGCCTCTCAGCTCCGGGAATTAGAACAGCTTCACGTACAAACGCGACGGACGGTTTACGTTCAAATCTTTAAAAGGATAACGTTACCTGGCATTGTGCCGTTGGTGTTTGATTCAAAGCGCAACGTTACACAAATTTAAGTGCACAACGAAGAGTCGTCCTCGTCGTTTCCTCTGTGGGATTTCTCAGTGCGGCGACGCAACGTAGCTCGAGTTAGCTAAATCCTGTTAGCCTCCGTGCTACCGTTACAGAGCTGGGTCGGTCATGTGGTCGGGTGGGGCGTTCATGGACTTTATAGCAACGTGGAAATGTCACGGCTTTGCGATTGTACCCCGAGCGACCAGATACATAGTTCCGATTTAGTTTTTTTATTTCTGTGTCATTTGTTCATTTATCAATGTAATAGATGGCCTTTTCTTCATTTTAATTTACTTGAATGTCAAAATGACAGAATTACTGAATAATTTTGTGCTGATAAAGTGTGAAAATCTTAGTTTCATATTATCAGAATTGGTGTTTCTTGCCAAGTACATTTTCAAATACAAGGAATTTGACCTGACATAGCCAATGCATTTTGAATAATAAGAAGGTGGAAATGAGTTGCCAAGCAGCCTCATTCACAATTACTTGTTTCTGATTTGAAGAGGTGCAGGTTTAAAGAATGAAGAACAAATTGGGGGAAAGTGTCCAAAGTGCCAAATCAAATTATACAAACAGATTAGCAGCTGATCATAATATATATAATACTCTCTCAGAGGCTTCAAAAGCCCAATTCAATGTTGAATCCTACAGTGAAACATATTCAAATCTGAAGCACTGGGCAGAAACATTGTAAATCATAATTTTTTATGATCTGTTTGTTCAAAATAATCCCTGTAATACTGTTTGTTGAGAGCAAAAAGTAAACTTGAACTATATGTTGTTCAGTCTTTCCCGTTCAGAAGCCCTGTGTGTTCTTAATCACACTGATTGAGTGACACCTGCCGAAACTTGTACCTTGTGTCTGACTTGCGGTCTGACACAATTATATCCAAAAGTCATTACAAGCTAAGGGGAATGCTTGAGTACCATATATGATTGAAAAAATGGAGCATCTGATTTGATAAAACTCAGAAATTGTGTTGTTTTCAGAAAAAAATACAAATCTCTTATGATGAGGTTAGAAAAAGATTCAGAAGACAAGATTAGATTGATCCACAACATAGAATTCTACGTATTGGAAGATTCCACCTGCACAAAGAAGAATATCTGAAGAAAAAAATTAAAGTCAACCTCAGCTGCTCCTCACCCCATCCTTCCCAAAGGAATCCCATTTCAGGCACGTTTTTATGCGTTTTCAGTCACTACTCTGTTCTTTTTACAAACAAACAATGATTGAACAATAACCAGAAAGCCTTGCCGTCCAGGCTAAGCTCCCTCCTCACCACAACAGGCTAGACTTTAGGCAATGATAAAATGAGGGAAATCATTTCCCACTAAGAGCCATAACGCCTGCTTTCCTCGGTTTGTGTTAAATTACCAGTTGTCCTTCCCCTTTTGTAAATATGGAGAAAACTCTCATTCAGCTGATTCAGCGATGACAGTGTAGGCAAACAGTGATGCAATAGTGAGCGTTGCAGTATCAAGCCAGCGCCAGAAACAGCGTGACGATTAGGCGGAGTCTGCATACTATTTGAATGTTGGATTAGCTGCTTCAGCACTGAGTGCCTAGCTCAGATTCAGCGGAAGAGGCAGCAGGTTCTCACACCTCAATCTCACAGTTAATGCCAATATGTTTCATTCCAGATTGTAAATTAACCAGTAAGTAGTTCCTGATAACTCCTCCTGTCCACTAATTGTCTGTCTAAAAAACAATTCTTTGCACTGACGCCTGACATATCCCTGTGGTTTTGCGTTTTCCTCCATTTCAGACACGCATTCTGCCTTCTCCATGCATCATGACGTCTTGTGTGCTGCTGAAAGGACAATCAGCAGATCCAATCAGCCGCCTCAAAATCCAGTCTGGATAAAGAGCAAAAGCGGGCTCCTATGGTGAGGATACGGTGCAAAAACTTTGAAAAAGGCTAATTTTAGTGCTAGAGCCATTCAAATATGCTCAAAGGCTCTAACAAAAAGTGCTTGTCTGTGAACGAGACAGTTTTGAAACGTGCTAGTTTTAACACCATGTGTTTTCCATTTGTGCCGTTTTCAATCCAATTCAAGTTTTTAGGTATTTGAGTCGGAGTGCATACCACAGATACATTTCATTCCAGCAGTGAACCACTGAGACTGTTCTATCTTCCTTCAAGGACCAACATTTTAACATCAACAATGATCAATTTGACAGAAATTTCACAAAGCTTTCTTTTTTTAATCATAATTTAATCTGTTTTGAATTCAAAGTTAAAATCCACATATCTCTAATTATTGGTTTACCTTGTGAGCAAAGTGGCTGAAAAACACAAATGATCTCATGTAAAGAATTCAGCCCTCTTTGATTCTGTGTATGTGAAGTTATTTCTCATGAATGAAATCAATCTGCTTTGTTTGTCGTGTTCTCATATGGACAGAAATTATTCTTATTATTGGTCCTGGTGTGTACAGGATTCTTCTAGAACACACACATATACACGTTTGGCTCGTACAGGCCTTCAGTCTGATTGGCAAAGGACTTCTGATCTACAAGGTTTTTCTAAAGTCCATCCGCAAAATGGGTACCTGAATGCAGCACGTGAACAAACATCCACTCCACTCTTTTTTTTTCCCTCTCTCCTCCAGGATAACACATGCCTGCGTGGCTTTGAGACACAAACACTCCAGACTATTCATATAAATGGCTAAACGACAAAGGGCTTTGATTTACGCCTGCAAAGATTCAACGTTAGTTGTTAAAATCCTCTCGATGTCGATGCACTTCTTCACAACTGCTTGTTTTCCTGTCCTCGACAGCTTTCAAATGCAGCTTGCCACACTAAAACAAAAAGTCTGATCCCTCGAGCTGTCTGGACACATTTCCGTGGTATTAGTTATCAATTCTTTTCCGAGTGAAATTTGAAGCTTTCTATGGTAATTTATCCGGACAATCCTTTTAGAAACGGACAACTTAAAGAACATTTGCTTGCTTTGTTTGCGTACTAGTACTGACGTTTTTTTTCATTGACGCAAGCAACCTCTCTGTTCTGTGCCGATAGGCTACATACTCACATCTGAACTTCAAGTGCTAACAGGGGGAATCCGCCAGCCAGCTGTCGGAGGGTGAACCGCTGTTTTCCGGTCTAAATGTCACAACAAGGCCTCGCTTTCAGGAAATTCCTCAAGTTACCTCCACTATGCTGTATGAACACTATCCCATTCGTCGGTTTGTCGTTTTTATTGAGTGAAAACGGACAAATCTACTGTTTTTCTGCCAAAACGTTGAGAGGGAAAAACGGTGGGTCGTAGTCGCGCTTTTACAGCTTTATCTTTCAGTCATTGGTCGAAGTCAACGTCAATCAACGACACCCGCTCACCCTATTGGTCCAAGTAAACGCCCGCCCGCCTTTTTCTTTCCATTCACGTAGGTAAACAATATAGCTCAATCTAAGGCTGCCTTTTTTATGAGCGATAGGACCTTTACATTTTTCATAACATGGCTATATTAGCTAGTTATGGCCTTTTCTCCGAGGGCGAAGCACTAACACTGTGCTAAAGGTTTGTTGGGACTGGAATGAAAGAAATCATGTAGAAACTAATTGTGAGGTTGATCTGTCCTGTGTATATTTATGGTTCCGAGGGCTGTGAAGGGTTTATTTTTCAATGGTTGATTCAGTGCGCTCATATTTGCATATAACTGTTTTTCAAGTAATGGATGTACCTAAAGATGACCACAGAAAAAATAAGTGAATAGATCACAATTTAAAAAGGGGGTACCCCTCACCCTGGAGCTCTTAGATGTCGATGGAGCTAATGTAATTTGTGTGTGTTGCAGCTAATTGATTATCTAAAGTTGAATGAAAATGCTGTACTGTGAGGTTAATTTTCATTTTGGAACTTCTGTCAAGTTTTCCAGCCATTCGCGGAAATTTGGTACAATATTCACAGAATTTCTAAAGTCTTTTGTGGTCTGCCGTTCAACTATTTCCTTGTTATGTTAAGGGCATTGTAATTTTTAATAGAGTTAAGGATTGAAGAGGAAAAAAAAGGCAATAACTGCCTTCATCTTTCACCTGCATTGGTGACTAACAGGGTGCATTACTTTAATCGCCCACAGGAGGGCGACTGTGGCACACACCGGCCAGCAGCACACAGCGTCCATCCATTTTCTATGAACGTTCTCCAAGCCCGGATTTACGGTCTGTTGGTGACTCATTTCTTTCGCATCCTTAACATCTTAAGAGTTCTGTCTGTGTGTGTAACATTTTGTGTACATTCCCCTTACAGTAGCTGGGTAATAAGAGTCATGGAAAGCCCATTTCAATAAAAATCCTCATTACAGATTTCCATCTTTTTTAGGGTATTTCATGGTTGTGTCAGCTGGATTCAAGATGCATGGATGTATGTTTTTGCTGAGTGAGAGACTAGGGACATATTCACAGTACCAGATGTTTGCTTGAGCCTCAGTTTAGATTTAAATGAGTTACAATGCAGCTGATTTTAGCTGAATGTTCTGCTATGTCCATCCTTGTTGTCACATACAAACGGAATCTTTATGGGTTTCAGTTCAACGTGTTTTGTGGTCTGACTGGGGTGCGTGGTTTTTTCTTTCTAAGAATGGATAACTTTGTCCCGTGTCACTTACAACCACATCAATTAGGAGAAGGACATTCAAACAGCAGCAGTTGAATTAAGAAATTGTTGCATGAAACAAAAACTGCTTCGATCATTTGTTTTAAGAGTCTGTAAGTGAAACTCTCAGAAGTGCGGAGAACAAAACAAATCCTGCTTTAACTCTTCTCCCCATTTTTCTTCTCTCCACTGCTGCGACACCCCACCCCCCCCCCCCCCATTTCCCTCAGTCCCCTTCTGTTGTAAATCTCACTCTTCATCTTTGCTGTTGAATCATAAATCATAAGTTCCCTTCCTGTGCCTCTCTCTTGCTGTTTTTTTTATTACACAATAGGCCAGACTTCATGGCCAGAGAGCAGTCTTGTTTAATATATGTGTGTGTATCTTCTACCCCAGGGTTTCCGGTGGCCCTGGGTCTCCAGTCCAGGCTGCGCTGGTGAGTTTCTCCAGTGCAACTCGCGTAAAGACGCACATTCAAGTGAATATGCACACACTGAAACAGCCGACACACCCTTGCGAGCATTTGAAGAAGAAGTGGCAAGTTAGCACCTACACACACTCGCATAGGTGGGAGATTACTTTCGTTATTTTTCCGGATGGACTCAATATTCCTTCAATCACAGGTTGTGCTTCCAGTCATCCCTAAGGTGCCATTAACGCAGTATGTGTGCTGAGTTTAAACAGGGACGGCATAGTTCATGTAGACCTTCATTCATCGTCTAACAATTTTTCTGTGAATGTATACACCACTGTTATTCTATACTGATATTATTCAAACTTCTTGAGGCAATAAACAGAACTTATTATGAAACTGTCTTTGCAAATTTGTGGATGACATTGAATATCGACAAATGCTTCCTGAACAAAAAAATATTTAAAAAATCAGGAAAATGAGTCTTTTACATGCAGAGTATGACGCATGATGCTATCTTTGGAAGTTAACAGGCTGTGATTCAGCCTGCTGCTCATATTTTTGGCTATTTAAAGGAACTGGAGAGAGCAGTGTGTATGCGCTTGCACACTTGTGTGTCATATATTATGGGTGTGTTTCCGTTGCTCGAGGACTTCCAGGGTCTCAGAGATAATGTGGAATTCATGAAAGGAATGTCACACAGGGGTTCCTTCCTGTCACCTGACTCCATCACTTCCTTTGCTGAGTTTCCCGTGTCTGGACGTCGTCTAAGAAGAACATCGGGCACGATGGAGGTGATAACACAGCTGGTTTTTATTCAGAATAAGATGGAGGAAAAGAAGCTCCTCCAGTCACCAGTCACCAAAACGGCTTCACAAGATCACCATACGATTGTCAGTAGAATTCTGACACCCAACCCAAAAGTCTCAGCCTGCAAAAAGTGAGAAAAGACAGATGTGTAATAATAGTACAAGAGGCAATAGCAAGGAGGGAACAAGAGAGTGGTGATGGCAGGATCCATATGGGGCCCCTTGGTTTTTGGGCAGCAAGGGGAGCCGTGCCAGGTAATGGCTTCCAGACACACACACAAGCACAAACTAATTTCATTTGAAAATTTGACAGGACAAAAGAGACTGAGTGCATGGGAACATGTGTGCATATACCTAGGGCAGTTTCTTTCAAATATCCAAGCGATCTGTCTTCCTCCGTGAACTGGGAGCGTGGCAGGTTAGTCCCAGTATTTGTGTACGTGTGTGTTTGAGAGAGAGAGCTTTAGAAAGCACTAGGGGTTAATGTATGCTTTCAATCACAGCTCCAGAGGGGAGAAATCAGATCCCTGCAGTCTGAGGGGGACCTCAAGATCCTAACGTAAACACACACACACATACTCATGCACACACACACAATCCGGCACAAAAAGCAGAAATTTGGGGTAGAAAATCATTACCCTCTGTCATGGGGAAACAATAGGCATAGTTTTGTGTAATAGAGAAAAGAAAGTTCATACAAGCATGAACAAAAGGACTTGTAATGATTGGAGATCTTCATTTTTGTAGGCCTTATAAGACTTTATATTTCCACAGAGCCCTGTAATCTTTTTTCTGTTTCCCCAGTTTGTAATAAAGATATAAATCTGCATGTCTAGAGTCAAACTGAATATCTCATTGTATTCCAAGAGAAAACAAAAGGCAAACTGCTCCTTCATACACTGAGTAAGGCACCATTTTTACTCCTCTGTGTGAATCTTTCAAAAGACTTTTCTATCAGCGGTGGCAGTGAAGGAGAAAGAAGAGAGCAGTGCCGAATGAAGTTCATCTCCCTTTGTTTGAGAGTGTCCGTGAACACCTGGCTGCTTCCTGCTTTTGTGTGAAAGGCTAAAGGTGTACAACACCAAGGAGGGTGAGGAGATGAAGACAAAAAAAGAGACCAGGGGAAAACAGAATGCAAGAAATGAATTAAGAAAGAGGAGCAGCGAGGAAGACAGGAAGAGGTAGTGTAGTTACACACAGAGCGGGTGGAGGGTGAGGAATGGAAGGAAAGTGAAAAGGCAAGATGACTTAATCGGGATACACCGCCTGCCCAAGATTACTCCACCCTCAGCCTCTAGCCTACACTCGGCAATTTCCCGGTGAGGTTACTCCCCCAGCAATCCCCGCTTATGTGCTGTCATAGCCCTCCCACTCCTGCAACCAGTGCTTTTGTGTTCCTCTGAATGTATGTGTGTGTCACCACTTTTCCCTTGCATTCCTGTGTGGAGCAGAGTGACGGAGCGCTCTACTGCAGAAAGACAAAGCTGCAAACCCCATTCAGGTAGAAAAAAACTTTTCCTTTGCAGTTCCCTTTTTCATCCAAAATTCCTCTGATTAGAAAAAAACAGTTTGAAGGGCAGCTGGGAAGTCTGGCATTTTTAACAAGGGAATTCTGGAAGAGCATCCTCTTGTATCCAGTAGCATTTTCCTCCTGTTCTTCCTCACATCTCTCTCCTCGGAGGCAGATTTGAAGTGTTCATAATCCCAGAGTTTGGAAATAGGTTTTTGCTTCAGCACAAAAAGTACAAAGTGTAGCAAGCAGCGTTCAGAAGAGGTAAGTTCAACTTGAAAGAGAAAACTTTGCAATGATTAGGCTCATGCTATTTTCAGGATTGATGGTTATTTGTGGGAGGATGCAGAGGACAGTAAACACCTTTTTCTCCATGTGCTCTGGTTCAAATAGCTTTTGTCTCATAGGGGGAGAAAAAAAAGCATCATTGTTTGTACAAGCTGAGTTTTTATTCTGCTGTTGCATTATAGCCAAGCAAATCTGCATAAAAACATAACTCTGTCAGAGTAATTCTGACAGGTTCTTACATTTTCTCCATCCATTTATAACTGATGAAGTTGTGATATTAACAGTGCAAAGTGCCCCTAATGTCTCAGAGGGTTTCTATCACATTCACTACTGATTTATTTGAAAAAATCCCTATCATAGCACGGAAAAGCTGTACAAATCACTGCAACTTAAGCTTGAAGAGAGTATGAAAGAAAAAAGGAAATCTCGTCCTCTTTTTGTTATCTTCAGATTTAAAGGATAGCTTCTTAGAAAAAAGCTTATAATGTAGACGTAGACGTGAACATACTAACGCGCAGATGCTTCACACGCATGTTTGAATAAATGCACACAGATGTTGCATGAGTGTGCACAAAGGAACCACGTCAAGTTGACTTATGGTGTCACTCTTCACAAGCTGGAACGTACACATGCAGTTATACACTTTCTGGAATAAGAAAGAGACCTTTGTTCCAGTGCTCAGAATTATCCCAGTTCTGTAACGCTCACACATACTTAGATATGTCTAATATGCCGGAATCCATGACACAAAACAAAGTAGACGCAGGTCAATAAAATACACAAACATTTACAAATATTCTTCATAAAGCAGTTATAATGTTCTGTCCTCTCACTCGTTTATAATCTGTTGATTAAGTCAAGAAAATAACTGTCAGAGTCATGTTGTGTCTGCATGGTGTTTGGAAGATTCTGATCCAAGAAATGCACAGCAGACAGCTTTTTCTGTGAGCAGGCAGTGAGCAGCTGTCACATCTGATGTCACAGAGAGGAGCTATTGTAACTGTTAAAAATGTTAGGGGATGTTTCCCATTCACTTTGTCTTCTTGGCAAATTAATGTCTGTAATTACATCCCATTTGCCACATGTGTACGCAGTGAACAGTGTCGTTGAAACTGCACGGTAAATGGACAGAGTAAAGGACAGCACTTATGACCTGAAACAAAAGCCAACATGCTCTGCCCTGTCTTTGATGAAGTACATGTGCAATTCGTCATGCAATGCAAAATCCTTGGCTACGCCTTCGTCCTTGCACAGTGTATTCCCACCATAAAAACATGAAAAAAGGAAAGATATTGGCTCCTGTGTATCTTGTAGGTCATGAAAGTGTACCAGTTTTCTAACACATAAAGATGTGTATTTTTTGGTCTCATTTGTATTATCATTTTATAATTGGCTGCATGTAGCTTTAGAGGTTTGTACTATGTCATATCTTTAAAACACGTTACTAGTTTAAAATTTTGGATCAGCAAATGGTCAGTTTTGAGTTCCTCAGCAATTCCCACAATATACAGCTTACGGTTTTCAGCCATTAAACTGTGTCAATTAAATGTGTTTAATTCTACTTTGCATTCTAATTGCAGTCATTTCAGTCCATTAATCAGTTCCTGACCAAAGTTACAATTTTTGAAAAAGTGATGATCAGGTTCCAGTGTTGGAAATGGGACTTTCTTATGTAACATTGCTGTTGATGTGATTCTCGGCAGAACCTGGCTCCTGTAAAGATGGCTGATGAGTTGCAGCCAGATCCAAACAGCCTGCAAATACCTAGTGAGACTATCACACACACCCACAAACACATTTATTTTCTATGAGAACATTGTATAACTTAATCACTTTATCTTTTGGAGTGTGGAAATGCTGTTGACCTCTCCATGTCCCTCCCCACTGGGGAATATTACTCACTTGAGATTCCAGTGACATTCCAGTCATTCCTGTACTTTACAATTGTGCAGTCTCTGGAGATCTACAGGACAAGTGCATTTATACACTTACCAGCACACTTAACTTAGTTTAAAGAGCTTATTACTTTCAGATACTGCTTTCCCACAACTGCCAACCCCCAAAAATCTGTCATACATTATTATCATTACATTTTTATTTATTATACTTATTTTGTTTGTGGAGTGAATGTGGGTGCATATATATTTGTTTGTGTGTGTGCGTGTCTGATATTGTTTCTACCCTACCCTTCTTCTCACCTTTTCATCAATTCATTTCCAGGTGAAAATGCCTCCATCCCATCTTCGCCTGCCTCCGCTAGAAATGAGTGCAGCATCACACCCGTCACACCCTCACCCTCGCCGGTATCTGAACACACAGCCACTCACCACAGACGCACCCTTTCCGGTCTCTACTCTCTTTTCTTTATTTAGGGCTCTTAAACAAGGCCTTCAGAAACACATACACTCATAACTATTATTAGTGGTTTATAATAAGGCTTCAAAATGCAGATTCAATTTAGGAAAGGAATTAAAGCCTCCCACCACAAAAATGTTTATTGTATGTTTATAAAACATATCATGAGCTAAATAAGTTGTCAGTGCTGTGATTGAGGATCTTTACAAGTTCAGTCAGCATTCATGTGCTATTTGGAGAAACCGACGAGCCAGCTTACTTTGCCCCATGAAGACTTTGCTCTGCTAACTCAGAGACCTTCCAGAGCTGGTAGCTTCCACGGCCAGCCAGCTTAAGGTCGGTTTGCCAATTGTTGCAGTTTCAGCTCTGAGGCATCTGCATAAATAACCATTATGATGCATCATATGATATATGATTGACTTTCTCTTTTTAAATGTTCTCTTAAATGTATGTCGTCTGAGTTTTATTTTCTTGGTAAAAGTGTACTAATGCATTATTAGCAGACTAATAACTGCTGCTGCTGCTCAACTTTGAAATTTTCAGAAAATGACTTTCATCTGTGGCTAACGGAAATTTCATAAACTGGCCAGCAGGCTGTAGATTTTGCCATCTGAGTGAGAAGGACAGAGCAAGTTAATGAGGCTTCTAATATGTGCTAATAAGCAAGGAAACATTTATATTGACAAAACCCCTCTGATTAAAAACCAGATTGTCTTTCTCTTCACCCTTATTTCATTCTGGCAGAGGGTCGAGGTCAGACCCAGGATGGCCTGTCCATTCTTGGTTGTCGTGGCCATAGATTTTGGGACAACCTCCAGTGGCTATGCTTTCAGCTTCACCAAGGACTCAGAAGCCATACATATGATGAAGTGAGGCACCAACTGTATTGTCTTTACTTCTACACTTGATTCCTTTCCAGTGCTGACAGCTTTTTTTTTTGCTCCAACTGCAGACGCTGGGAGGGTGGCGATCCAGGAGTGGCCAACCAGAAGAGCCCGACCTGCCTGCTCTTGACCCCCGATTTGCGTTTCCACAGTTTCGGCTTCGCAGCACGAGACTTTTACCACGACTTAGATCCAGAGGAGGCCCGGCACTGGCTTTACTTTGATAAATTCAAAATGAAGATCCACAGCACAAGTGTAAGAAATTGACCTTTTCATGATGATAGTGACAGTCATTTCCAAAGTTTAAAGCTATTGAAAGTCAGTGAATATCGAAATGAAAATGGAAAAAAAAAAACATAAAAAGTATGTTTAGGAAATCCTTCCAAAATACTTCTTCAGCAGATTTGGCTGTTTTTTCTACAGGACCTCACCATGGAGACAGAGCTGGAAGCAGTGAACGGTCGAAGGGTTAGAGCAATTGAGGTGTTTGCACATGCCCTTCGCTTCTTCCGAGAACATGCTCTGAAGGTAAGAGCTTCATCACAATGTGTGTGTTCACAAATCCAAAAACAATCATTGCTCACACTACTTGAGAAAAATATTTTTGTCAAGTGTTGTCAGGATACTATTAAGTTGGATTCTCACATGCTTTACCGAGGTGGGGTGGGGTGTGGATTGTCCTTTAGGAGGTGAAGGACCAGTCTTCATCAGTCTTGGAGGGAGAGGAGATCAGATGGGTGATTACTGTCCCTGCAGTGTGGAGACAACCTGCCAAGCAGTTTATGAGAGAGGCAGCGTACCTGGTAGGTCATTTACACCCACAGATAAATACTTTAACACCTACTTCCAGGCACGCAGATAGATGTTTGCATTAGAGGAGCATATCCAAAGACCCCTTGTGCTTTCAGGTTAGTCTAAACTACCCCTCTAATTAAAAGAAAATGTTTCTCTAGTGTGGGAGGGTTTCCCACCAACACATCCCTGTAACCAATTATCCACCTAGAAACATTCTGCATAGGTCCACTCTCATGTGAAAATTGGGCTTTGTGTGTTTCCTTTAACAGAGGCCCCATTTTAAGTCATGTTGGGCATTTTTCTGTAATGAATCAAAATCTTCAATATATTCTTTTAATTGATACAAAAGGCACCTGTGGGGGTCCTACCTGATATCAGGTAATTTGAGGTTTTAGAGTTTTATTTGCATTATTGTGTTGCTGCCAAAAGACACACTCAGTTGTGTGGGTTCAGCTGAGGTTCAAACATATTAACGAACCACAGGCTGAAGCTCTTGTATCAGTTTCTTTCTAAAGATGTCAGAACCTTTCTGAAAATAGCCCTAAATGTGCCTGTGTGTGTCGGTATGGCAAGGAAGAAAGAAGAACAACATGGAGATGGAAAGAAATGCCATGTAAAAGCACACGATTAAGACTGTCTGATTCATTTTCCCACAGTGGATTGCTTTCTCTGCACACAAACGCACAAATCAAAACGCTGCACTTTTGCCTCTTTTCTGTGTGTGCGACTTCCCTCCAAAACGTATTCCCCTCCACTGTGAACTGTACATGTTACAATGACTTGTAGGAAGTGTGTGCATGGACAAGAATGCATCGGTGAGAATAGAGCAGCTGATGACACAGACTATACAGACTGTTATCCTTTAGGCAATTCTCTTTCGACTCCTGCAAACAAAGACAAACAGCGTGTTGAACGCGTGCGCAGACTAAAGTATTAACCAGCTCTGTTTGCCGTAACTCACTCACACAGGTAAGCACATGAAATCCCAAAGAGTGCGCACACTTCCACATGCACACTGATAACGTGCACACTTGGTGCTGGCTCCTGGCTTGAGGCCATCGGGGCGTGTTCACTTCCTGCTGGTGATGATGTCATTAAGAGTGAACAATAAGGGAGACCGGCATACAAACACAGGAAGTCGAGACTAGACCCCCGCCCTGCACACACACATGCACACACTCGCCCTCACATCGCTACTCAATTTTACTCCCGACTCCTTTTATTTATAAGCCTCTTCCTCTTTCAAGTCGTTCGTCCCAACAGAGAATCGTTAAATTGTGCCAATTTAGGCTCTCATCTCCATCTTTCACTCAGTCTTTACGTCCCTCTGTGTGTTGACACTGCACAGCTGTCCATCAGCAAGAGCATGTATGTTCCTCCACTTGGTTTAGGTTGACCTCCACCACTTGTCCCACCCTCCATCCAAGTGTCATCATGAAGCGTATAACGTCATTTTGTTTTACTGGCTTTTTAATCAGCCATTTTTTATCTGGATTGCACAAACAAGTTTAGGCATCTCTGAAAAGAATCATTTGAGAGATTTTTTCAATTCAGATTTGGAAAGTAGTGCTGTATTGCCTGGAATACAGTAAAAAAACTATAAACTTAAATACTAAATAGACTATGCCGGTGCAGTAGGACGGATAAAATGGGCCGCTGTTGATGCAAATGCCTCATGGCTGCAGTTCTTTTTGGTTTTTCTAATGACATTGTAGGACCCCTTTTTTATTTCACAGTTTGTTTCCGAGCTTTTCCCCATCATTCTTATAGGGCATGCATTTATCATTACGTTCATTTTGTCCTGTTTACATCAGGGCTGAGACAGAGTATGAGTTTGGTAAAAAACTTACCTCAGTGTCAGTGATATAGATTTGTTTTGTCCAAACATGTACTGATTGCTCTGGTTTATGCCTTTTTACTGAGACTCAGATTGGTACTCTGTCCCTCAGGCTGGTCTGGTGTCTCCTGACTGTCCAGAACAGCTCCTTATTGCCCTAGAACCAGAGGCCGCATCCATTTATTGTCGGAAGCTCCGCCTCCACCAGGTGATCGACCTCAGCTTGCAGCCGATCACAAACGGGCTGGATCTCGATGGCTCTCGGCCCTTTGACTCCAGCTTCAGACAAGGTAGAGAAAACACAGAGTGCGTGCACATTTTTTCGTTTTCTTTTGAAGACTTTGCCATTAGCATAAGCATGAAACCACACTGTGTTCCTGTAAATGTTGTTGTTTGAGTTCACATGGGGATTGTGTTTTCTTTTTGTTTTTTTTTTAAGACTGAAACTGTGTGTATCTGAGAAAAACAAAGAGAGAGCACCGAGGGTAACCATCTGACCTCAGAAACTGCTTGTGTTTTTACCCTCAGATGACTTGTGTGTGGGGGGGTTGCTCACAGATTCACACAGAGCTTTGAACAGGCCATGTGTTTCATGTAGAGCCGACAGTCAAGAAGAGGAGATAGAAACATGAGCGAAGGGAGCAGGAGGACCAAAGCAATTGTGAAACAGACCACAGGATTCCCACAAAGAGGAAAAATTCTGCATCTCAAAGCAATGTTATTGAATTAACTTTATACTGTGCCAGAGAGGCCAGAGTTGAGTTAGGTTATTATTTTGTGCCAGCTCTCTGTGTGTTTCACTTTAATTACACAGTGTGCATTTGTTGGAATGACCCTCTCCTGTGTAATTTGTCGGTACATTGGAGCTCCAGATAAGAAACTTTCTTAGATTGTATCTTTCTTCACAGACAATTAAAGGGTTTATTGTGCTTAGTTTTTCATAAAGTGTAGATTTGCCTATTGGAGCAATTAAAAAATGATCAGTTGGTGTCAACTGATCAACATAGTGCTGAGATATAAGTGCCTGTCTGGGGTCGGAACCACTTCCGAAGGAGTCTCATATTCTGCTCAATTACGGGTAAATGAATACATTTATGGAGGCAATACGAACTCCTTCACTTTCTTTTCAAGGCTACTCTGCTGTTTTAATCTGGCTGTGGATGCAGACGAAGAGTTCAGCGTCCATATGATAACTTTACTTGGCTGTGTCTCAATTGGGAAGATTAGGTGCATGCTACAAAAGAAGGTATTTCAAACTTTGATCTTTTTAGAGGTCAGAGTTAGAGGAACAATACAGAAATCCAGTTGAATCTGGATATGCTTTTCTAGCTTTTATAACCATGACCACAGAGGGTTTTGTATGCGAACAAAGAAATACTGTAGCAGTGAAAATATCACCTCCTAGGGGAATGACTTTATTTTTGCCACTCAGGGCCAGACAAACTGGCTGTGAAAAGTGAACAGCACGCTTATAAAGTCGCCCTAAAGTAATAAAATTTTCCTTATTGCACATTTTTGCTACAGTGCCATGTAAAATGCCAAGCACCTTAATCACAAAAAATGTCTTCTTTCTCCCAGTAATTTGATGTGCAAATGCAATTAAATAAACAGTATTCAACTCCAATAAATGGGCAATATATTCTAGTCCCTATAACTATAGAAAAAAAAAAGAATTATCTGGTGACATATATTAGTTTCTCCCTAGTTTATTAGCAGCCTTGTCTCAGAAAAGCTGGAAAAAGTGATGTTTGTCTCATGGTAGCACATTTCCTTTTGGAAGAAGCCTTAAAACTATTTGGATTCACTATGGGTGAGGAACGTTATTACTGTTTGTCTGTTTTAGGGGTCGGTCTGCTCAACACTGTTGAATCTTTTATTTTCAGGGTTGTCCAGAACCGAATCGCATCCCTTTTAGTACAGAGTTGAGTCTACAGGCATACAGAATTTTGGCAGCGTCTCTTCTTCGCATAAATCTTTTCATGCTACTATGTACTACAGATGGGAAAATATTTCAAAACTCGACAAACGTTATTCCGGTATCGCTGTGTAATTTGCAGTTTTTTACAGATGAAAAAAGAAAATCCCCCCCAGAAATCAATCAACTGAGGTGCTGCTTTAGGAATGTATTCAGAATTTGCTGGGGAGCAGAGTGTTTGTCACACTCTAATGGCATGTCTGCTGGCAAGATGGAAATGTCACTAAAACGCAGTGAAGAACAAAAGTGATTTCAAGCTGGGAGAAAGGAGGCTGATGCATAATTCAGCGGGCGAACATGCCGTCCAAATTCCCCTGCAAAGGCCCACTTATACATATGCAGTCAGTAAGAGGCGCACAAAGAACATTCACACACTCTAAACACAGGATATTGTAATTGGAACAAGGTGCCTTGAGACTATGATCTCACCCCTGTCACTCTCCCTCTCTCACTTGTGTTCTTTATTCTTTGCATTTTCTCTCCATCTCGTTCTCTTGCAACACTGATCCTGTTCCAGGACACACATCACCACACAAATAGACATATTTACACACTTTTGAAATCGCAGGCTTGTTTTTTTCTTTCTATCTTTAGCTTTTTCTTCCACCTCATTTCGCCCCTAAAGATAGCACAGGGGAGTCATTAACACGCACACGAACGCACATGTACAGTTACTTTTCTGCTGTTTCGTGTAAATGGTTTCCAGACTTGCGTTCCGCTCATCAGCCCGAACAAACATACACATGAAATCAAGTCGCACATGATTGTGATGGTCTTTGTTTGGCTTCATTTACCGTGCACACACACACACAAGCACGCTTAGTATCACGCTTGGATGCATTACCTCCTGCGTCATATAAAAGCAACCGAGCACTCTCCTTTCAAAACACTGTTGCTCAGTAACTATTTAATCTCTTTTCTTTTTCCCATATTGCTGTTCTCATTTCGGTTTTCACCACCAGAAATCCACGTTTCTCCTGTTGAAAATGCTTAAGATTTATAGTACTGCACTTTTATGGAAACAACTAAAAGCCACTTTCATCATGCATCAGACTCGGGGCAGTTTGCTAATGGATTGTGAAACACTCACTTGCATTTACCTCCAGTTCTCTTTTTAAGTCTCACCTATGAACTTTTTTTTTAATCAAAACCAAGAAAGGATGAACACATTTTCTAGTTTCTAACTACACTCTCCCACTTCTTTGACGTGTAATAAGCTTTTAAAGCTGCTTTGTCTCATTTATGTGAACTCACCTGCACTCATTGAGGCATATCAGTGTATCTGCGCTGTCAAACGAGCGGTCATGTATGTCCTGTTTCTGCCCGAAGTCCATGACTGTGTTCTGTTTTAGTTGGCTTTCAGGCCCACGTTCTTACACTGCCACTCACTCGGTTTACACATTAAGAGCAAATACAAAGTTGGAATTTGAGAGCGTACTTAATTTCCACAAAAAATTCCTCCTTTCTAGCAAAAACATTCTGATCCTATGTTGTCCTTGTTTTACTTGGACCCAAAGACTTCAGCTGGATCTGAGCAATAATGTAATGAACTTTCAGGCACTGAAAATTGTTTTGACTTTCTGGTTTATACTGATAGTCCTCATTTGTTTGAAAGTGATTATGTTTATGTGATGATTGAACCACTTTGCGCTGAGATCTGGACAAACACGAGCTTGGGTGTCTGGCAGTACATTAAGTGTGTTTATACACACACAAACATGTCTAAAAGCCAGCAAAGCAGTGCGAGGTGGTGAGAGGTGGCTATGACTCCGAGAGCCTGCCTGGACCTCCACACCCGGAAAGGCTGGCAACTGTCTTGAACGTTTTACCTTTAACCTTTTCATTTATATTCAGAAATTATACTGAGTCCGATCCTAAGTGTTGAGATTTTTATGCTTAGGTTTCCTGTTTGAATAGAGTGAGAGAGACCCACTCGCATTAAAGCTGTGCAAGAGAAATCCAACATGTTACAGGTTTTAAAAATGACTGCATTTTCTGTGTGTGTGTGTGTGTGTGTGTGTGTGTGTGTGTGTGTGTGTGTGT
>JABUIW010000074.1:201734-248841 GCA_013363375.1 Menidia beryllina
GTGTGTGTGTGTGTGTGTGTGTGTGTGTGTGTGTGTGTGTGTGTGTGCTGCAGCGAGGGAGCAGCTGAGACGATCCAGGCACAGCAGGACCTTCCTGGTAGAGAGTGGGACAGGAGAGTTGTGGTCAGAGCTGCAGACCGGTGAGTTTGTGAGTGTGTGTGTGTTTTAGACAGATTCCTTATGTTGTAGATACTGATGATTTTGACCTTTGACCTCAGCTCTCTGACTGTTTGGCGCAGACACACAGCCTTTAAAATGGGGCACTGCGGTGATGACCCTCTGGAGCAAAGCGCCCTGTTTCTCATTTTGAACGTCTTATGTTTGAATATGTATTCCACACTGAAACTTCAACGTCTTCTCCTGACTTTCTATTGTAAACTTCTCATACGGGGTCAAATAATCCTGTAAGTTTTCCATCTCATGTTCTGCGTGTCCTGGTTACAGTTTACATTTACAACCTCAATATCTGCTAGTAGTTTTAATATCATAACAGCAACAGAATATCAGCAACAAAATTGTAGCTGGATGTGGTGGATTAAAAAAACAAGAAATAAAAAAACATAACATCAAGATTAGGTCCAAAAACTCACCGACCTTGATTTACAAGTCCTTTGAGACCCATAGGACCTCTGATTGGCCCAACACAACCACAAAATTGACCATTTTCACACACAGATGTTTCTTACTGTTGAGCCGTGACAACAATCTGAGGGCCACGTGGGCCTGTTGACCTTCTTTGCTCCCTTTCCTGTCCACACACACAGGAAGGACCCAGCCCATGGGACTCTGCCTCTGTGCTGTAAATATACAGATTGAACCCTCTTTCCTCTTCCTTTCTTGCATTTTATTTGAATTTCTACGCCTGTCCTTTCATTCCACTGTCTGATTCACTTCAACAGCCTCTTACAGAGTCATGTTTGTCACCAGCCCTAATCTCACAGCCCACCACATACACAGGCAGTTTATGTTTGAGAGAGTTCCAGTTGAAATTTTTTGAAGCAAAGCTACCAACACATGCACACAGACACCAAACACACCACACTTAGACATGCCATTCTTCCCAGTTTCCTCTAACAATCTTAAGAGTATTCATGCTGTACTACGGCCAAGGCTGAATCAGGAGTCACACTCATTGTGAATCTGGAAAAAGACTGAAAAAAAAAAAACGTCCGTACTCCTGCTCTCTTTCTGTAGGAGACCGGTACGTGGTTGCAGACTGTGGAGGGGGAACAGTTGACCTGACAGTGCATCAGATCGAGCAGCCCCAGGGAACACTGAAGGAGCTCTACAAGGCCTCAGGTCTGTCACTTTGCAGGACATGCACACATAAACTGGTTTTCATGGGTTGGTAGAGCTAACAGGATTTTATTCCAGGTGGCCCCTACGGTGCCGTTGGTGTAGACCTGGCTTTTGAAGCCATGCTCTGTCAGATCTTTGGGGAGGACTTCATCCAGAGCTTCAAAGCAAAGCGCCCGGCCGCCTGGGTGGACCTCACCATTGCTTTTGAGGCGAGGAAACGGACGGCGTCGCCAGGCAGAGCCAACGCCCTCAACATCTCGCTGCCTTTCTCCTTTATCGACTACTACAAGAGACACAGAGGGCAGAGCGTGGAGGCTGCCCTGAGAAGGAGCAAGTGGGTGTATGGGGGGGTGGCTGTCAGCTGTCTTATTCAGGTTATTGGGTTTATTGGGATTTTTGTAACTATCCCTGTCTCCTTTACGTGTGCGTGTCAGTATGAACATAGTGAAGTGGTCGTCCCAGGGGATGCTGCGGCTGACACAGGAGGCCATGAACGAGCTCTTCCAGCCCACCATCATCAACATAGTCAAACACATAGGTGAGATACACATGAAGATAGATATGGACACAGCCGGGATTCGTTTTAAGGATTTGCTCAGGCAGGAAAATACATTATCCCGAGATGTGGCAACAATGTAAGAGGTTCAGAAGAAGTTTTAATGGTATGGACCAGGAAATCCTGGAGTTTGTGGTGAAAAGTACACATTATGGAGGCGAAAGTTTGTAAGTTGCACCCTTGTGGATCTGAGATTTGAGCATTTGGGTTCAAAACTCCACCTCAGGAAGTCCATCATTCACGTTTGATATTTGCTGGCCTTTAAAGGAGGCCCGTTATGGCCCTTTTAAAGGAACCAACAGCATTTCCTGTGGTTGTGATGCAATGTCCGCCACAAGCTTTGCCCAAAATTACACAGAGACAGTTGTGCTGGTAACCAAAGCCACTATTCATTTTAAAAAAAGGTTGAATAGCACAAGACCCAGAGAGCAGAACTGGGTTTGCTCTGCCTGCGTCACAAGCAGTAAACTGCTGCTCACACAGGACTGTCTACTGCTCAGGCCTGAGCAGCTGCTTCTGAGTTTCTCTTGCTCAGATGATGTATCATTATTTCATGCACAGCTGCTGACCAAAAACCAAACCATACCAAATGAACTCAAGACGTCCACAGATGACCTCATTTTGGGACCTTTTTCAGCCTTTGCCTAGTAGAACTCTTACGGAAAAATGCAAGAGAGTCTGTTTTAAATCAGCCACGTTCCACCGGTTTCCTATTTTTTAGCTTTGCTGGCCTGACAGACCAAAAAAGAAGGGGAAGGGTTATAAAGGTTGTTGATTGGAGTTAGAAATACATATTCTTCAAAGAGTACAATATCGGCCATGCTCAGTGTGACGGTACATTTTCCTCCATCTTGCAGAGGAGCTGATGGCAAAGCCAGAGGTGCGAGATGTGCGCTTCCTCTTCCTGGTGGGAGGGTTTGCCGAGTCCCCCATGCTGCAGCGAGCGGTCCAGAAGGCTCTGGGGAGGACGTGCCGCATCATCATCCCCCACGACGTCGGCCTGACCATTCTGAAGGGCGCCGTGCTCTTCGGGCTGGATCCCACTGTGGTGAGGGGCCGGAGCCCCGCTCTCTGCCGGAGGGGGGCTTCTGCACGTGACCCCATGGCCCGTTTTCTCCCCAGGTCCGCGTGCGGCGATGCCCTCTGACCTACGGCGTCGGGGTGTTGAACCGGTTCGTGGAGGGGCGCCACCCTCGGGACAAGCTCCTCCTCAAAGACGGACGGGAGTGGTGCACGGACATCCTGGACCGCTTCGTGTCGGTGGACCAGTCGGTGGCGCTGGGCGAGGTGGTGAGGCGCAGCTACACGCCCGCCCGGGCGGGCCAGCGCAAGATCATCATCAACATCTACTGCAGCGCCACCGATGACGTCACCTACATCTCCGACCCCGGGGTCAGGAAGTGCGGAACCATAACTCTGGACCTGCCGGAGCCCGTCCCGCCGCCGGGAGCGGTGGGAGGAGCAGGAGCAGGAGGAGCGGGAGGCCCGGAGAGGAGGGAGATCAGAGCCACCATGCAGTTCGGGGACACAGAGATCAAAGTTACAGCCGTGGACGTCATGTCTAACCACTCCGTCCGGGCTTCCATAGACTTCCTGTCCAACTGAGGAGGGGTCGGAAGAGGAGAAGAAGACTTGAAACCGCTCAAAGCTGATCCAAGCAAACAGTTGCACCTTTGGAAGTGGGGGACACTGCTTTCATAAAAAATCTCACTAAGTTCAAATGTTGTTATTGGAGCAGAGATCATGAGAGAAATGTTTTAAAACTGGTCTACCCAACAGCTCAGATAGAAGAAAGCCCACTGTGCATCCACAAGAGGACCGTCAGCCATCTTTGGGGAGTTCCTCTCCCCGTTTGAAGCCGTTACTGTGTAAATCACTTCCTGCAATGAAATTCAACAAAGACTGAAACTTTCTTTGGATTCATTTCTCTGAAGATTTTTAGCATTTCTAATCTAAAGACTGCCTTCCACAGTGACTACCTAGAGTCTGACTCCCTCGTGTTTAGTGCCAAATTGAAAAACTGTTGTCTCTTTTGATACCTCATTGTAATCCAATTTACACAAGGAGAGGAAAGCCTGGACTGAGTTTGCCTGGTGGCGTGGTAGTGGTCCACCCGGTGGTGGAAACCCTGAACTGCAAGCTGAACAGGCAATGTTTTTTGTTGTAAATCGTAGCAAGGGATGGGTGTTTGGAGGTTATTTAGGAGCTATTGTGTTGACCTTCACAAGTGAGGCAGAACATCAGTGAATGCATCTCTTACACTTTTGTTTAAAAACTGAGGCAGTTTATTTTTCTTTAAAGCATTCAGAATACCAATGCTGTTTATTTGACCACTCTGTTCATCCAAATCCTTCTGTTTGCTCAGCCTGCTATAGAATGTGGTTGGATCTTTAGTTTTAGTCCCAGTGCCTTCCGATGCAGACGCGGACACGGCCTTTTCTGTTAGTGATGAAAGAACATTTCTATAACTAAATGACCAGAGGAATTGGGATTGGGTCTTAATGTTATTAGATTTGGCAGCATTGGTGACAGGCTGTCCCCATGATGTGCCGCATCCACACACTACTGTTCAGGCTGAACAGTGCCTTCTGTCACACACTCCCCATGTCTGTGTCACATGATCGGCCTCAAACTGTGCAGTTTCGTGAAGGGTGTATTAAGATAACCTCACACCTCATTTAACAATATGTCTTTTTTTTTTTTTTTAAACAATTAACCTATCCATTTTTTGTACTGCTGAGTAAGAACACCCTCTCAGAAGAACAGATTTCAGCTGTGAATTTATTGATGAGAAAATTCCAATAAATAGTTTGCCACAGCGCGACGTACAGATGCCTCAGAGCTGACCATCAGTGCTTTTATTTGTCCACATTTAACAGTTTGTATCCTAACAAAACCCAGTTGGATCTCAGACCAGCACCTTCAGGTCAGGTGACCTGAAGGAGCAGGCAGAGGGCCATTCTGCAACATTTCCCAGTGAGGCGGCTGAGGGTGGAGAAATGTTAACATTAGCGGGTCGAAGCATCAGTAAGAAAACAGGAATACAGAATCTGGGTGAAAAGGTCTAATGAACTACTGTTTTGTTCCACCACACCTGCCTATTGTGCGCGTTGAGTTACAACACCACTCTTTATTTAAGAATCAAAACCCAAATGCAGGTTTACTGGCGGTGTCGAATGGAGGGAGCCCCGCCGCTGCCGGCGTTTGGATTTTGATGCTGCGGTAAAACGGGGGTTTGCTGCCGTTAGTGCATGTGGGGTCTCCCGCGGCCGCGGCCCCGGCCGGCGCCCCCTGGGGGGCCGTCTGCGCTGCTGCGGGGGTTCTTGATGGTTTCGTCTACGGACAGGATGAGACAGGCGGCCTCCGACGCGGCCGTCAGGGCGTTGATCCGCACCACGGACGGCTCCCACACGCAGGCGGCAAAGTTGTCGGCGATATCCTCGTTGTTGATGTCCACGCCGTACCACATGCCGCCCTGTCGAGGGAGAGGCGGCGCATGCCGTGTCAATGCGGCTTCAGAGGTGCCTAATGGGGGAGGTTAGGACTGCTTTTGATCTGTACCTGGGCGTGTTTGGCACGCAGTTTGTTGAGGATGTTGGTGGCGTCGAAGCCGGCGTTGTCGCACAGCTGTCGGGGGATGATCTCCAGGGCCTTGGCGTACGCTCCGATCAGCAGCTGCTGCTTCCCGGGAATGGTCCGAGAGTAATCCCGCAGGTACTTGGATAGCTCCATTTCAATGGCTCCTCCACCCGCTACAATGGAGTCATTCTGCAAATGGGTTGGTGTAATACATTACTTATAACGCACAGATATGTCAGGCCAAACTTCTGTACCAAAAAATCTTCACTAATAATACAGGCTGAGACAAGAGGAGACTCTGGAGCAGTTTGTCTATAATTGTCTCTAATCATCTTTAGATTCTCCTTCTAACCAACTGAAATGCTCTTGGGGAGCATTTCTTTTAAACACTTGTTCTTTTAAACACAAGTGCTGCAGGAGCACTACAGTTCTGTGCACACATTTCTACCACGGGTCTGTTATCCTCATGCTTCCTGTTGAATGTGTGCATCTGACCTTGATGGCTCTGCGGACGATCATGATGGCATCGTGCAGCGACCGCTCCGTCTCCTCTGTGAACTGCTCTGCTCCTCCTCTCAGGATGATGGTGCAAGTCTTCGCCTTGGGGCAGCCCTTAAAGAAGTTGTACCTGAAAAGGAAGCAAAAGTTCTATTCCTCCTATTTTTTTCCACATTCAGGTATTGAATAAAGGAAGTCGAGTTTTTTCAAGGCACACCATACGGAGATGGACAGAGGAGGCAGCTATTAGAATCATCTAGTTGTCTGTACAGGTACAGTACAATGTGTCTTTGAGACAAACGAAGTGCGTATAAACATTATTCAAATTGAGCTAAGATGTTTGAATGACTAAAAGGTTTCTGTTAAGCGGCTGATGGTATGCAAAGAAAGTCTGTAAAACACAAGTCTTGCTCCCTGGAGGCAAAAGAGGACAAAGGAATATGGCTTTAAGAAAAAAGCCTTTACAAGGTTAGGTTATATTTCTCTGTCCTCTTTTCATTGACTCTTACCTCTCTCCTCCCACTTGGACCTCTTCAAAAAGTTCACACCGTCCCAGCACGTCATCGGTCAGGGATCCTACAGACGTCTGGATGGAGCCTCCGCAGGCCTGATGGACGCAGTCAGCAAAAATCACTCAAACAGGAGGGTTTGTGTGAGCCTTTGATAATTACCCAAAACTAAATCGTGATATTTTTCAGGGATTCACAATACAAGGTTGTGTTTTGCCAAATTTCGAATTTGCAGGTTTCTTTCCCCTGAGTGATTGTGTATTAGCAGTTGGCTTTTCTTTGTCTCACCATCATGGTCCTCCTCAGATCCTCCTCCTGCACCCTGCCGGCACAGAACAGGTCTCTGTCTGCAAAGTACTGTGTGGCCACGTCCCCGATGGGCAGCTTAGACAGAACCACCTTGGCCCCGGACTGATAAATCTTCTCCAGTTTGTCATACAGGATGTTCCACTCTGCATCCACAATGGCTTGGTAGTCCTGCAGAACACACGGGGGAGTTTGTGAGGCAGGGTGGGGGACAGAGAGCCTTCTGAGAGGGGCTATTTTGTTGTCTTGAAGACCTCACCTCTACTGATTTCACACGGACTTCTGCGTTGTCCTTCTCAGCCTTTAGCTCCAACTCCACGTTCAGCAAGGCTATCTTCAGATTCTCGTAGCATTTGGGCTGCATCTCAAACCCGGCGTAGGAGAACGTCTTCTTGAACGCAACCCCAGAGATCAACTGGGAATCCTTTGCACACGCAGAGCAGAGGATTCGGTTTGAAATGAGCAAAAACACAAACAGCATCTTCAAAATCTAGAAGTTACCCAGCAAAGGACTTGCTACTGTGAACATACATGACAAGATCTTTCCTTTATCTGATTCAGAAAGGGAAACACTAACCTCCAGGGCTCCACCCTGCACCTTTTTGATGCCAATCATCTTCAGAGACAGCAGCTCATCCAGAGACATGACGGCATCCACCACCATTTTGGAGAAGAAGCCCTTCTGACCAGCGATCAGCTTTGAGTTCAGGGCGGTAGCGGCACATTTCTCCAACAGCTGCCTCTGCTCTCTGAGAGGAAAACGCCAACTGTTAGGCCATTGTCAGATAAAACACAGTGCGCAGGTTAACCGCGCAGAGGTGAGTTACTTACTGCTTGTCGTCTTTCTTCACAGAGACGGAGATCTCCTTGATCTTGTTGACGGCAAGGTGGGTGGCTGTGCGGAATGCTCTGATGATGGTCTGAGGGTGCAGGCCCTCCTCCACGTAGGGCTTCAGCTGCTTCAGGAACTCAGCTGCCAGGAGAGTGACTGATGTAGTGCCATCCCCAACCTGAAGATGGGTGCACAGGACGGAAAAAGATCAGTTAGACTGAAGTTTGGCTGAGGTTATAAAAGGTCCACTAACTGGCTCAACCAAATGAGCATGTCACCTCAGCATCCTGGGAGCGAGCAATGTCTACCAGAGTTTTGGCTGCAGGGTGAACCACATCCAGCAGTTTCAAGATGGTGGCCCCATCATTAGAAATTGTGGCTTTCCCTGAAACACACAAACATTCACATTTGTTTGTTTTTGTTCTTTATCCCAAAAACCTTTCCAAAAGTATGACTCTGCTCTTTTCTTAATAATTTCCCCTTACCTCTGCTGTCCACCATCAGTTTGTCCATCCCCCTGGGGCCCAGGGTGGTCCTGACAGCCTCTGAAATCACCTGCAAAAGAGAACAGTTAAATAAAAGAGGTGCATTTAAAGACTAAGAACAACGGCTCATCTCTAGCAAAACAAGCAGACTAAAATCCATAGAGCAGCTCATCCGCTGACCTGGCAGGCATTGATGTTGCTGATGAGCTGGGGGATGCCCTGAGACGTGTCTGTCCCCTCCTTGAGCAGGATAACCGGTGTGGGCTATGGGAGAAAAGAGACACAATAAGTACTGTGGACCCAAATCATTAAAATGACACTGTAATAATAGTGTAATTATACACTTATATCAGCAGGTCACCAAATATAAGAGCACACAGATACATCAGCCATAAGATGAGTTGCTGTCCAATCCATCAAAGAAACAGCTGACATCGTTACAACCCGGATGTCCATATATAACCTCGATTACGTTACAACTATTAATTTGCAAGTTTTAACAGAGAACGGTGATTTTACACTTCCAAATAAATCTATACAAACACTTCAAACAAGCTATTAGGGAAAAAAACACAAAATGCTTCCATGCAGACAGGCATACAATGAAGCTACATAAATAGAAGCTAGCCCTACTAAAACACACTTACTGTGAATAAAACACATTATAAACGAGCTCTAGAATATGGTTGTAATTAATCATTATTCCTATTCACTATCAACTTGCTGCCATCACCATTAGCATCCCATACGCCCATTGATAACGGGATGCTAACGTTATCTGGCTAACAATAAAACCTTTTCAACAACATTTAAATCAAATAACTGCTCTCAAACATTGCCGATGGTTTGCAGTCAACAATACGGTGTGCAGTGTTGCAAACGATCCTCGATTAACTAATGGATGGAAACGGATTCTATGTTTAATTCTGAGCAGTAATGCTAACTCACTCACCATCATTTTTGCAGTTCCTTCGAGAAGGTTTTGACCGGCATCCAATCCCACAATGCTTTTCGAGAGCTGGAGATGTCGGGGGTGCATTCAAGAACGAGCTAAACTTTTTGTTGCTCAACCCTTTCGAAATGAAGCAGAGTTAATGGTTGTGACATGAAAGACTTAGACTTGACATGAAAAAATAAAATTAATATAAAACCCGCGTAAATTCGGTGATTAGAGTAATAGATATCGAAGGGGATTTATGATATGATCATGATTCAACCGTTAAAGCTAATTTTGCCGTCACATTTTACCACCAAATTATTTGGAGACATAAAATTGATGTTTCTTTCAAGCATTGTTTTGATTGTTTTTGTGTAGTTTTAATTAGTTAGTTCGGAAACGTCTTCCCACTAAAACTAACCCAGTGCTTTTGAACGCAGCGTCTACGCCCAAGTGTCGTCACTAAATTCGGCCTTCTGATTGGCTTTTGCTCTCTGAGAACCCAGAACTCGCGCGGAGTTCATACACTGTACACAGAGCGCTGGCGGGAGAACCTTTAAGAGTAGGAAAGTGTAAAGAGCGGATAAACCTAGATTTTTATGTTGTGTTTTTAAATATTTGCGTTTGTGGAGAAAAGGGAGAGAATAGACAGGGACTTTTGGTAAGAACCATATTCCCGGAGGTCTTCGTAAAGATGGAAGGGTTTGGTGTTTATGCCGTTTTTGGAGTAAACGGTCCGCCTCAAATGTTAATCAGGTAGGAATCTCTTATTAAAACCATAATCACTATATTCCTACTGTGAATATGGGCCGTGGTCTTTGACTTTACAAGCATTATGTCGTTTAGTGTGAACGAGTTGGCTCCTTAATGGCGCCTCTTAAATATTGCAATAGAGAAAGTCACGCCTATTAGCTTCTCTGCTTTTTTAAAAACTACATGCCATTCGATATTTCTCTTTAAGCCCTGACTTTGTCTTTCTGGTACCATAATTAATCGGGATTCTTTTTTTTTAACTGTTTTTTCTGTTAGTGCTGACGGGTCGTCCAGGGTATCTGTTGCCGTTCCCTCCTCTGTCCGACAGGTGGTGCTGTTCAGCAGCGGCCAGTGGGGAGAGAGGATCTGCGTCAACGCCGAGCTCTGCGACTGGGACCGCTTCCCCATCACTATCGGAAAACTGACTCCTTACAACAAGTGGGTTAACTTAAAGCTACACTTTGACAGACAATTACATACACTATATGTCATACATAAAAAAGCAACATAAAAGATGAATGTGTAAGGCTTATTCCTGCTCTGCCTGCAGGTGTCTGTGCTGGGAGCAGTGGGAGGAGGAGACGTGGACAGACAGCGTCAGGCTGAATGTTTCTGTGGAGGGAGGAAACCTGGTAAAAGAACAGTTTAGTCGTGGACAGCATCATGGACTGATGTAATAGCTTTTTCTAACTTTTTTTCTATTGTTGTTATTTTGCCTTGCAGTCAAATTCAGAACCAGAGCTCATCATGGCTGTAACAGAATACACCCCAAAGGTAACCTGATAAGGATTCACATTCACCAGGAGTGACATAAAAAAGCTATTTTGCTGCCAAAGCCATATACAACAACTCAAAGGATTTCAGTTCTAAAAAGAAGAAAAATGATCAAATGGCTTGTGTACATACATTTTTCCTGTTTTTCTTGTATTTGACATATTCCAGAGGACAGCTGTTGCATGAAAACACCACAGATGGCAGCCTCAGTGTGTTGTTGCATTTTAGTCTTTCTTGTTTTTAGTTATACTAATATCTTTTTGTTTACTTTATTTATCTCTACCTCTGTTTCCCTGTCTATGCTTGCTGCCATTAGACACCATACCATTGCAAATTCCTTGTACATGACCACGTTTGGGCAATTAGAAGATTATGAATACTGTGTCCCGTTAGGAGGTGACGGCTCCATTTGCAGCCCGAGAGCTCAACAGCAAGAAGAAGAGAAGGCGAACAGTGAAACATGAGGGTGATGATGATGATGATGATGAGGAAACAAAGATGGGGGAAGAAGAAAACATGTGTCCAAATGGTCCTGAGGAGAAGTCCTCACCCATTCGAAAGGTTAAAGGTCAAAGTAAAATCAGTCAGAGGCTATTTCCAACTGGAGCAGAGGCCTCGAAAACAAAAGGAGCCGGTAAGGGACCATTTTTAGACATCAGTCATTGTACAGATTGCTATTTTTTTGGGACGGTATGTTCTTGATTACAGAAAAACATCCATCTTTGTGTCCTGTTAAATATTTAAATCCATTACTCTTTTTCCTGATTCACAGTTAATGGAGAGACACATGGGACTGTGGGAAGAACGCCTCCTCTGAGCGCAGCCAGGACGAAGAGTAGGCAGGCCAAGACTCCCACACAGACTGGTGCGTGTGCACCCTCTCAATAAGTCGTTCTTATTGCTATTTTACAGGGCAGCTAGCTCAAATTGAATGAATGGTTTAACACAATTCTGGTTGTTACATACTTGTGTGATTCTCACCATTGATATTTTGATGCACACTGCCCACCTGAGGTCACAGAAGATTTTTTTTCTGTTTGTCTGAAGTTTTCATGGCAGGATTTGAAAATATACTTGGGTGCATGATTCGTGGGCAGGGCATGACTCTTCCGGCAGTGTGTGGGTTTCAGCTACTGGGTTTGGGGTGCTGGCATCCTCATTCTGGAGGAATACTTTGATATTTTTGCATTGAAATATGGGCTGTGATACACCTAAATGGAGACCATAGGCTGACTTTTTATGGTTTAACATAAACCTTAGTGTCCACTCTGAGGAAGCCCATCAGTGTGAGATAGTTCAACCCCCTGTTTTCCTGCAGCTCCCCTGGTTAACCCCTCCGGCCGTTGGGGTCAGACGTTATGTCCCATCGACTCTCAGACAGCAATCCTGATTGGAGGGCAAGGAGCCAGGATGCAGTTCTGCAAAGACCCCATGTGGAAGCTCTGCACAGGTCAGTGGGCCAAAAAAATGGAGTGCAATAAGGTGAAAAGAGATTTTACTGTAAGTTTTTTTTTTATTTTTTTTTTTATATCCCAACAGAGGACATGTCCTGGGTGGCTGCAGAAACTCTAGCAGAGGGGCCGACCCCTGAGGCCAGGATCGGCCACACCGCCATCTACGACCCCGACTCCAGGCGGATCTTTGTGTTTGGAGGCTCCAAAAACAAGAAGTGGTTCAACGATGTCCACATCCTGGACACGCAGAGCTGGAAGTGGAGCATGGTGGAGGCTCAAGGTAAAGTTCCCCCGCTGGCCTACCACAGCTGCAGCATGTTCCGGGGTGAACTGTTCGTGTTGGGGGGGGTGTTCCCCCTCCCGAACCCCGAGCCCGACGGCTGCAGCGACTCGCTGTACATCTTTGATCCGCACCTCTCCATCTGGTACCAGCCCATCGTCACAGGGGACAAGCCCTCCCCTCGCTCAGGGTAACCAGGCTCCGGCCAAAGATTCCTTCCTTGAAAACACCTTTTGAAACTATTTTTTTTTGTGTTCAATCTAACCCTTCCACATTCTGTGGTTTCCTTTAGTCATTCTGCATGCGTGATGCAGGAGAGATATATCTATGTGTTTGGTGGGTGGGACACCCCCGTCTGCTACAATGACATGTACATGCTGGACCTCGGTAAGCCACCGAAACCCACCCATATCGGACACAGACACAACTCATTCTTAGTTAGAATTCCACCTGATCTTGTGTTTTTAAGGTCTGATGGAGTTTTCTGCTGTCAAAATGAGTGGAAAAGCTCCGTCCCCACGAAGGTACTGAACCTATCACACATCTGCCCCGCAAAGCTTTCAAAATGCGCGTGTCTCGAAGTAGGTTTGTGTGTGTGCTTTGCAGCTGGCACGGCAGCGCTGTGCTCTCAGACACAAAGTTCCTGATCCACGGTGGTTACAACGGGAACAACGCCCTCAGCGACACCTTCGTCTTTGACACAGGTGAGAGGCCATGGAGGGAGGATCCCGGCCCTTTGATCACCTCCATGACGGTTTTTGTTTTTGTGTAAAGCCTGAATAGTGCAGTGCAACTCTGTTTGAGGGCAACTGTGCCAAAAAACACAAACAAACCTAAAGAAATCCAAGTGTGGACAATAAAAAATGTAGCACAGACAACGTGCCTGGGTATTTACTAAGTGCTTTGGCAAAGCCTTGGTATACATTTCTCTACCCTGAGCTACAGGAGTTTGTCAGTACATCTTCTGTTGCACAAGCAACAAAATAACTGCAGAGAAACAGATGCTCTTCCTAACAGTTAAGAAAATTTAGTTCCTTACATTACTGACAAATAAATCTGTGAATGGAAAGTAAAAGAACTTACTCTACTAACTTGAGATTTCCTGATTTAGAAACCAGCCGCTGGACAGAGGTGACCCTGCCTCAGCTCTCCATCCCCAGGGCAGGGCACTCCATCATCACCATGGAAACAGCCCCGCGCCATTGTTTTCCAAAGGAGGAGACAGACAGCGGCCCCACCAGAAAAAGCCTGCTGGTGTTCGGAGGCGGAGATAACGAGGGCAACTTTTACTTTGACCTGACAACCGTCAGCGTGGAGGAGCTGCTCCATGCCCTCTGAGCATTAAAGCCGAGGTCAACCCCGAACGCCTGAAGCCTTTTCACTTTTTTTTTTTTGCTGAGCGTGCTCTTTATCCTCTTGTGTTCTCTACTGTGAAAAGTTTTCCTGTCTGATTTAGAACGTCTCCATGTGAGGCCAAGCGGGAGATTTTTGACATTTGAGAGTGTAGATTATTTTTCTGTACATAAATGTAAAGATTTTTTCTTCCACTGTCTGGTGCTTTTGGAGCAGCTTACTTTGATTGTTAGGGGTGCATCAGCCTATTTGTATTTTGATCAGTCGCATTGTTCAAAGCTGTTGCATTTTTCACTGGCTTTCTCTCACTCATAATAAACATTTCTCATTTTAATTTTAAGTGAAGACATTGTTTACTGCTTCCTTTTTATCTGTTTCAAAACTGGAAATCCACACCTACTAACACCATGTTTTGTTTTTTTAAATAGCATTATAATTAACCGCTTTTCATTCGGTTGACAATGTCCTCACCTGCCTGGTGACTTTTGGCCGTCACAGTATAACTATACAGCAATAACCACAGACAGGGCCCAGGAACAAGTTAAACTGTCATTTTTGTGGGCTCCCGTTCGAGGCAGCGGCACACCTCGGGCTTTTCTTTCTGGAAAACAAAACCTGAAAGTGATTTCACCTTTTGTGAGGCGTTTCCTGTGGCGCAGCAAAGGAAAGCCCGGCTTCCTCCAAAAATAGTCAGTGAAAAACAAAGCGGTCTGCCCTCTTCGCTTTTAGACGTGATGACACCCAACTGTCCATCTGCCTGCTTGTTTGACTCGTGAAAATAAAAGAGCCGGCTGTATTCGGAGTTAAAGATGATGTAGTTAGCTTTTTAATACGGGGGTGCATATAATCACTCAGTGACACCATGTTCTCCTCGGTGTGGTCGCAGCCGGCCTGTTCAAAAGCCTCCCATTGGCTTTGGCCCGTATCGCTCTAATTGTGCCCAAACTCTGACTCAGCACCTTTTAACTTGCAGGGTTATGCCGGATTTTCACCCTCTGGACTGCTAATGGAAGCAAAGGCACTCGTTCATTTGAGAGTGGATTCTGCCCCTTTCCTGGCTGCCTTGGATTGCCCCTTTTTCTGCTTTTGTGCCGCTGCTCCATTTTTGTAATTAAGCAGATCCGACCTCTTCTGACGTACTTGTTCAGTGGCCCCCTCATAAACATCACCCATATAATTATGCTACCAAAAGAAACTAAGATGTTTATCAAATCCTGGAATTTAAGATGTGTACGTTTTTTTTCTCTCGATTCTTTTAGATAGCTCTGTGTTCATAATGTTACAAGCACACGTGCTTTGATTTGCCTTTTGATTAATCTTTTGTCACCATTTGAATGTCTGCAGTTAATTTCACAGTGAAGCTTCTTGGAATACACTGAAACTGGTCTCAGGTAATATGTGGCCCAGCCTCCTACTGAGCATTTCATTCCCTCTCCCTACGCAGACAGGTGGACACAGGACGTTGTAATAAAAGGAGACATCCTGCAGATGGAGACACTTCTGCACATTTTCCTACAATTCTGGACTGGCTAAGATGGCTCAGGAGCAACTTATGGCTGTGGTGTCAAAGAGTTTACATCTTTCTGTATCCAAAAAAGATGGTAGCATGTTAAAACTGTCTCCTGTCATGCTGTGCCTACCTCCTACTATCAAAAGGGAGGTGATCCCCCCCCTCTTGATTCATCGGGAAATCCTGCCAGTTGGATGTCCTCCCAGTCATTCCTAACTAGCCTTTGAGACCCCTTCATTTCCTGAATCCTTCTTTTATTTTCTGCTTGACATCCTCACATTGTGTGAGTTTTTCAAATCACGAAACTACTGACCTCCAAGGTGACCGAGTCCAAACGTCACTATTTCCACTGGCCGCGGTGGCATTTTGGGTGGTCCATGGTTTGGTGCCATGCAGGCTTAAAAATGTCCATGCCTGCCGTCAACGTCTCTCTGCCACACATAGGGACAACAGGGGTATATACGTACAATTTGATTTTTCCTGCTGTGGTGGCCAATTACAAGCTA
The DNA here is from genome assembly GCA_013363375.1 of Menidia beryllina. NCBI lineage: Eukaryota > Metazoa > Chordata > Actinopteri > Atheriniformes > Atherinopsidae > Menidia > Menidia beryllina. Next base: position 217,366 of record JABUIW010000074.1, read on the forward strand.
GATAAAAGTGCAATAGTAGACATCATCTGGCTAACAGAAAAAAATACTTCAAGTTATTATCTACTATATTTTTCTGATCCTGATAAACAAAATTTACAAGACGGGGGGGGGGGGCATGACAGAGAAATATAGTTGGCTTAATACTTTGGCTTGGCTCATGCCTCTAAGTAATCAAATTGAACTATATGAGTAATCAAAAATGTGTTTTTTCCCAATAAGTCAAAGAGGGAATGAAGGAATTCTCAGTGCGATCTGTGCTTCTAAAACAACTTACTAGATGATGCTTATATTCTGGCTGCAGATTAAAGCCAAAATGATGAAAGAGCAAGAGCAAATATCTACAACCCTTGATGATCTGATGTGATGCTGAGCTCTCAAACTCCTCATCAGCTCAGTGTCATGACCCACAGCACGCTGGGATTCAGAAAACTTCATATTTGGGCTTTTTCCTTGTTGTTTCCTCTAGCCTTAAGCACAAATCACATCTCAAACGTGGGCATAAATTATGCACAAAGCACAAAGGGAAACACATTTAAGTGAGGGCTCCATTACACAGTGCAAAACTGCGTTTTTAAAGCCTAAAGCTAGAGGTTGTGCCGGACACATGCACCTGCCGTCTCCCCACCTGGGGGAATGGCGGCCAAGTCTGTCAGGTTGAGCTGTGTGGGTTCGGAGAAAAAAATCGAGCGGAGCCGAGCGCAGTCCTCCCTCCTTCCTCCCTCCCTCCCTCCCTCTCCCCAGTCCTCCTCTCTCTCAGTCGTGGTGCAAGCAGCCATGTTGCCGCGAGCTTGTTCCGGTATCAGGGCAGGATCGTGCGCATAGACTGCATTCGGGCGCAGCTCCTCGCCTTTCTCTCCCCCCCCCCCACCCTCCTGCCGCCCGTGACACGCAGCTCCAAACGAGAAAACCCCACTTTGCCGATAATGGATTCTACAACTTGATGATTCCTGCTTTCGTCGGATGCTCTGCTGGAATAATAGTCGGCGCACACCGACAGGACGAGCTGGTTTGCCTCCACACTGCAGTGCAGCACTGGCGAACGACCTTATTCCGATCACGCAACACAGGGAAGAGAGCCGGTGATTTCCGTGGATTTGGAGTTTTTGCGGGGTTGATCTGTGGCAGTCACCGCCACTGCGGTCGCTGGGGGGAAGCTAACTAGCTAGCTTTGCCCAGAAAGGAACGTTGACTTGGCTAGCTACATGGGCTAATATCGACTGACCAGTTGGCCAGCGCAACAAATTAACTGGTATTTCTCACCTGCCATGTTACCAGTTCGTTGGGTGCTGCTGTTGTTTTTCGGATGCCCAACCCAGGCTGACTCACGGGAAACATTTTGATTTGTTTTTGCAAGAGTTGCAAGGTCGAGACCTGGCCGGTTATAACTTTGGCCTGAAAGTTTTTAGACCTCGGACCAGACTTAGAACCTAAAAGGAAACAATTGTGCCACAAAAGGAGAGACGGACGACGACGTCGGGTTGTAAAAACAAAGCTGGATAGAGATTAAAAAAAGTAAAATATTTCGGCTCCAGTCGGGACTACCTCAGACGTTAGTGGGCACACTCACAGGTTAGCATGCTAGCCACCTGATTGAACCTTGTCTCGTACAACACAACCGTTGCCCAACTTTTCTTCAAGCTAGCACAAGAAGCTAGCTGGCCCAAACCTAACAGTACCGGGGTGTAAGACCTGTAGTGTCTTCGCTTGATCTCCCCTGTCGTCGTCGACGCTGGAAAAAGCTTGCAATACAGCTGAATGTTTTCACATACAAACAGGGGCTGAAGAGACGTTTGCTTTTCCAGTTTTTGCACTTGTTGACAAACATGGGACATACAGTGGCTACTAGCTAGTTACTAGCCAGTTGGCTAACTGTACTAGCCGCTGATGTGGGATTCAACTTGTTGATTCACGGGCTATCCTTGGTGCTGCTAGCTGGCTAGCACTGGACATCTGCTGGAGCCTTCCCACTACCATCAGCTCCAAAGGCATTAAATGCACAAGAAACACTGACTGGCTTTTGTTTCATTGTTCCTTTCTCCCCCCCTTTTTTGCACTTCAAATTCTTCTGAAAAATGTCAACAAGGCCTCCACTGGTGCAAGTGATTGAAAATTCAGCTGGGCAGGTAAGATAAACCTCCTAACCAAGTTTTCAGACTGATATGATTATTTGCACACTTCAGTGTGGGATATGTTGTGGAGATGAGCAGTCTCAGATTGTCCTAGCTTTTTCCCCGTGCCTTTGTTGTCTTTGCCACACAGCAGTGATTCACAAGCTCTCCTACGCACTCACACTGGATTTCCCACTGCTCGGAGCACAGCAGGGCACATTTAGGTTTCTATTTAGTCTGTGTCTTGAGGCATGTCTTCCCACTTGACTTTTTGTTACTTTGACTTACTGGAGTGCAGACAGCACAGTCTGCTTGTTCAACTTGAACTTACTATAGGTTAGAGTAAACATACTCAACATATGTGTATTCAAGAGTGCTAACAGTGTAATTGATCCATTGTTACGCACATTTTATTTCCTATCCTAAAGGATAGGAAAGTTTTTTTTTTCTGTGGATATTTTTGACATTTGGGCATAACTTTGTCACTCTGAAGTCTTTGGGGAAAAATCATTGTTTGTGTAGGACAATCTTGTCAGTCAGCAGCAGTGTTATGTAACAAATTAAATCAACTGATAGTGTTAATTAAATACATTTAGATTTGTATTTTTAAAAAGTGGATTTTTAAGTATTTTACCCATTAGCATGAATATAAATCATTTAAATAGATAGGGCAAAGGGTGTTGATTCTTGACAAATCAACTCTGTTATTTTCATCTGGCTTACATCTGGCAGTCCTGTGTATTTATTTGGTCCTGCTCGGATCTGACCGTAACTGGAGATATGCATCCCTTTTATTGAGTTTGTTGTGCTCGCGGCCATAAGAGTGGAGAGAGCTAATTTTAAAGAGACATGTTTATCAGCTGCAATTTGTTTCTTGGAGGCGCTCAACTGAAAGCAAATACACACTGGGCTCTCTGTCCACTGTTCAGGCCGACTTTGGCCATCCAGTCAAAAACAAAAGAAAAAGTTGTTAATTTAGCCCAGATATTCTTTGTTATCAGAAACTGATTTCTATCGCACAGGTAGAATACAGTGTAATGCCACACCTTTGTGTTATGGCTACAAAGTTCTGTTGTATATAGATGTTGTTGTATCATTTCTGAATAACATCATAAGGGGACTTATTTTGTGGGTCGATCCACATCTAAACAGGTTACTTCAGGTGTAAAAACTCTACCCGTCCTCCTGTGATGTAAAGAAAGGCTTCATACACCTCACCTTGAGCACAAACAGGAACCATTCTATAAATTACAAAGTCTTTTGAAATAGTATTTGGTTCCGGCTTCGCGATTTGGGACCGATTTCCTCCACGTAGTCGAGCAACACTGTGAGCCAAAAGTTTAAAAAACGAAAAACTTTTGGTATGTTGCAAATCCAGCACTGAAACTAAGGCCCAGCTTCTCAGTACGTTGGCTTCATAATTAAGACACTTTGATCTTGATATTATCTAAAAACCACACACGCTGACATGAAAGCTGCTCTTGTTTTCAGTGCTTACCATGATTTATTTTGGTAGTATGACACGGAGTTAGACTTCATGTGTGTCGGATGGAAAAAAAGGTGATGACATGTTGTCCTTTTGACCACTGAATGGTGGGATCAGGTGTTTGGATATCGACACGTTTCTCACTCGGGCGTCTTAATGCCAGGAAGCTTGTCTGCTGCGCGGTTTTAGTCTGATTGTTTTACCAGTTGATAAGAGCGTTTCGTTTATGCAGGTGCAAAACAAAGCAGATGTTCAGAAGCAGCCTAAACTGTTATGAGGTCGGCGATACCAGCAATGACAGTGGATGTGACAAAATTCAACCTGATATGGTATGGGGTGGTTTCTAAATTTTGCCTTGTTGTCAACTGGTTCCAAGAGTCACATTCACTTCCAGCTTTCGGTGCAAACTTTCCAAAACCCCGTGCTGTGCGGAGCAGTCGTGTAGCTAACCAATCGGCAGGCTTGCTCTTATAGGTTGCTCCATGTAGGTTATATGAAAGCAGATGGAGGTTGAAACTCCAGGGTTCAGATATATAGTCTTTGCTGCCTATAAAAACAGAATGCTGACGGAAGTCATCTGTTGATACCCTGATCTCACTCCATGAGTCAGAGTGAGTGTGTTGGCACTTTAAACACGGCAGGTCACTACAAACATTAACCATGGTACAGTAAAATGATAGTTGATTGAACCATAGCTGATAAGTAGGTGTGGGCCTAGCTGGTCTGCGCTATTCGTAAGAAATGGATTTTCTTTCAAGGCTACACCCTCATGGGAGCTAAAGCCAGCAATGAGTCGGTATAATTTTGGGGGGTTTGTAGCTGTTCTACATCTTCACAGACAGGATCTCAATTTCCTCTATGATTGTTAAGACCTGTTCTTGTTTTTTTTATCAGTACACAATTGTACAGAGGAATGAGCTTTCTTCACTGAATTCAGAGACGGGTCTCACCTGAAGAGGGTGACCAAATGTTCAAAAGCCGAATGTAGCTCCCACTTCAGCCCCGCAGTGCGTCACTATCCAAAGGAACACTTTGTTAAGCAAATCCTGACAAACTCCACGAACAACCCTGGTGCTCACAACTGTACATTTGAGGCGAATCCTGATATTTTGTAGCGTACACTGTGTTGGAGGTGTTAAGTTGATCTATTCATCCATCATGAAATGGCACATAGCTTAACTCAGCTGTCCACAGATTACCAGCAGCATCTACGGTGGGAAGGATGCCGGTGTGCCTTGTTGCATTTAAGGTAATGATTGGTGTCGCCATTACTGAACTGTCCACATGCTGTATTTTCATTTTAAATCAGTAGATCACTTGCGGGTTTTTATCAGGGAGTGGCTTCAGTGCCGGATCTCTGATAGAATCCCCTGTTGTCGTTGTAAGTGAATTTGTTTGCAATAATCAGTTCAAAAGAATCGTAGCTTTTTATTGACATGTTACATATTTATGTAACAAAACCGCGAGTGCTGTGATTAATGAATTGATAGAATAAAGTCTGAGCCAAGTCGGCCTGCCTGCTGACCAGACATGGGCGGCCTGTGTGGAATTCTCTTCACCCTGCGATATGATGAAGGGGGTTTCCCAGTAGCTCACTTTTCTCACTCTTTCTCACACAGACCAAAACTTGTACACTTACTAATTCTTCTTTTTTCAACTAATTTAATAAGATCTTATTTAAAAACAAAAAAACAAAAGGCAGAGCATATTTACAAATGGCTCTGATGCTCCCAATTCTAAAAAGAAGGCACTTTGTCTTCTCGAGTTGCTGGCTGAAGTGTTAATTAAAAACTAGCGTGTTGCTTCATGGCAGGTAAAGATGAGCGGAAGATGCACCGTTTCTGTGAAATATTACCACAGATAACGGACCATAGCCAAATAAGCTCAGACCGCCGTGACTCAGTGATTGCTAACTAATCAGAGACAAGATGCTGTTATTCCCAGTTTGTCTGCCGGAGCTCTGAACTCATCCATATTCAGCTCACAGACCCCCAAGATGGTTTGGAGACAGGAAGAAAAAAGCGTGGGGTCATTGCGACTTCTTAAGTGGGTTTGTAGGCAAAAGGTCACCGAGGGATACTCCCGCACAACAGTCTGTTTTTAAAGGCCATGTATAGAAAGCCTTTGGTGTCAGGTCTCAAGATGCAAGACAAAATGGCACCGGAAAGGAGGACAGACCGAGGCTTGATTTGCCTCTGCGCTCGCGTCAAGACTTAAGTGTACATTCTGAGCAGATCAGCTGATGCTTTGGCACCAAAGCACTCTTCCTCCCTTAAACTCACAGCAGTCTAAGAAAAAAAGAAGAAAAAAAAAAGCTCCCAGATTGGAGTCGTTTTCTTTCGGTGCATTCAGACTTTACCATAGATTGGAAGTTTGCAGGCCTCTGTCACGCATGACTGCCAACTAATCTGAGGGTTAATGGTTGTTAGAGTCCAGGGGGCTCTGGACTCAGAGTTCCAGACCAAAACAGCCTACCATGCAGACTTTATCAGCAGTTGTTAAGGCGCATATCAAAAGAGAGCTGTCAAACGTGGAGAAGTGACTTGTGACAACTTTCTGGTGGTGTGAAATGGGAGATATGTTAAGTGGCTTTGATCAAACACGCTGCCTTGTTCAACCAGACTCCCACCGGCTGTCAGTTAGAGGAACTTATGTGAATCTGAAACGTGTTGTCAGTGTATCACCGGTTCAGCAATGAAATGAGGTCAGTTTGTGCCATGGGGAATTTCTTCCAGCTATAGATCCAAAGCATAGTTTAGTGAATTGCAAACCAACTGACAGCAAAAAAACAACAAAAAACCCCTATCATCATGGGGTTCCACACACCATTGTTAAAGAGTTGCCTTCAGCAGGTTTGTACTGTTTGTCCACTTCCCATGGCACGTCTGTCTGGTTTCCTGTTTTACAGTGGCCCTCCTCTGAATTCTTCAAAGCGCATCTTCTGATGAACAACCAGCTAGAAATAGTCGCCTGCCTCCTGTCACTAAAATGTGTTTAAGTGAGACATTTGCTCATCTTCGAGCTCATGTTAGGAGTATGTTTAATGCACAGTGCCTAAATGAAGGAACTGCTTTTCATCTTACATTGACCTTTAGGTTAAATATATATTAAAAAATCCCTTTTCCCAAAGGGCACAAAACAAGGATCAAGGAAAGCATTTGACATCTCCACTCTCCGTCACACTGTGGACGGCCATTTTGTGCAGCTGCGAATGCTGATGAGGCAAGCGGTGCGTTTTGTGGTCATCTTGCTGAAGAAACTGGATAAATCACTTCTGCGGTATTAAGCGGAAAACTGTTAAAAACTAAAGAGTTAATCCATTTAAAAATACCTACCCATGGTTAAGTCTGTGGTAGCTCCATCGTTCTCTTCTAGTCTCATTGAGATCAAAGTGTGGGGCGAAAATCAGAAGAGCGAAGGGGATGCTTATGGGAGCGGAGGCTACATGGTGACAGCAAGAATGCCTAATTATGCCTAAAAAAGACTGGATGTCTCTCAGTGCCCTGATCTCAACGGCGGGACAGAATAACAAGTTCTCCTTTTGGGTGTGCACGTGTGAGCAGTGTGTCGGGGAGAACTGCAGTGTGTCCGTCGCCTCCATGCCAGTGTTTGCTGATAATCTTCAATATCAGCTTTCACACGTGCACGGTGGACCTGACATTTTTCTGAGATGTTCTGATGGTGCTAAGCGAGTGTTTGGATGTGTGCAACGTGAGCCATGGGCTTTTTGTAAAGATTTTCCAGCTAGCTAGCAGATACCATCTCCAAAGGACTGTACTGGGAGATGATGTCTGAATGTATGTGGGAGTATCTCCTGTTAGTGTTTTTGGAAATATAAGCATGGCAGATAGTAGTTGTATGTACTTAACATGACACATTGGTAGTGTCAAACAAAGGCAGAAGCTGGCGGTAAGCGTATGAACTCGAAATTTGACTTGGATGTGAGTTAACTGCTGAATGTGCGAATATATACAGTTGTTGAAATGGCTTCGAAAACGGTGGTTCACCTCTTTGCTGGCTTTCATTTGCGCTTCCCTTGGATGAATCATCTTGAGAAAAAAAAAATGCGCTCACACTTAACCAGTTTGCTTTTACGCCCAGGAAACCATAAATTATGCTACTCGCCATACCAGGCCTGTCGCAAAGCAGACGAACAGAGAGGCGCTCATCGGGGTACTCATCGGACAGACGTGTATACTTCCCCGTCCGTGATGCCTGTAGTCACTCAGGAGGTTTTCAGTGCTCTAGAAACTTTCCTTTGGATTTTACATTTAACCCAGAATCCAGTGAAAGTCTGTGTGATGTGTGTATTGGGTTGTGTTTGGGCTCAGGATAAAACAGGCCCTACCAGTTCGGCTGAGTGGTAGGTGTGGCGGCCAACGGTAGACCTGCCATTTGAAGGCTATGACATCATCAAGCTTAAGGAGTGTTGATTTTCCCCAGTTCTTCAGGTGTTGCTCTGTTCTGTCAGTTAAAGTCAGGACCAAGATTTGTTTGATTCAAGAGTATTTAGATATTTTTTAAATTAGACTGGGCTTAGTTATATATTGTGCCCGTATTTATATCTATATATGGTTTGTGGCTTTAAAAACAACTTTTTAAGGACACAGTATTTTGTTTTTACTCTAATAAGTCCATGAAAATGTGTTTTTCTAATTCAGATCCCGCATCCATTTCCAGGGAGGTGGGAAATGAGAAACGCACTAAAGCTATCTCAAGCCACCATCTTTTGCAGTTGTGCTTTTAGTCTGAACGCTCATAACTTGTCTGGAAGGTGCTTTTACTGTCAATATAACGACTGTCCAGGCTAACAGTGGGCGGGAAAGTGTCTTCCTGGTGAGATGAAGAATAGGACTCCAATTCTGCTGTGGCATGTATTTCTTATGTTGAACACATTTCCCTGAAAAACAGTTTAATAAAACATTAAAACCTTATTTGTTGGAGATTTCCCAAATACTGAGTGTTGCCACATCTTGCCTCAAAAGCAAGTGTTTTTTTCTGTTGCTTTATTTTTCTCTGAGCACAGAGAAAAGTCTTTCACACAGAGAGTTACTGCTGTCACACAACGTGTTTCTGCTACTGCCAGTGGAAATTGGGGAAAACAGCAAGGGCCAAAATTAAGACGAAAGATCAAAAGTATCCACTGTTTGGGTCCACCGGCACCACATGGTTTACTAATGGGAAAAACACCAGTGATGCAGCAGGCATTTGTGACTACAAACCTTAATGTGAAATCAACACTATAAATATACCACAACTATTTGAACGGATATTTGAGGCGTTTATGTTTGATGGCTGGTGTTGTGGGTACTTGTGCGTTTCTCCTCATTCACAGCCTAACTGGACCCCTGCCGCTGCATCTATTCGTCAGCAACAAGCTGAGATTAATCAGTGGAAAAACGGCGGCAGCGGCCGATTATCAAATGAATCTTTTGCCGTGGCCCTCGTTTGAACTCCCGTCTGGTGTCTGTTTCGGCGCGGTGGTAATCCCGCCCCTTCTCGTGAAAGTAAAGAAACACGATGTGACGCCGGCAAAAGGTCACCTCTGTTGTCAGGGAGAAAGCCAGGTGGGGTATCCATCACCCTGCAAAGCTGCTCAGACCTATTTACCCCGGGAGCTCAGGGCCAAAGAGCCGCACAGCAGCACAACAAGGGCACGCAAGGAAGTGCTGCGCAGCTCGTCCCAACTGTGACAGCTACAGTGCAAACATGAGCCCTCAATTGATTTCACACTCACACAGGCACATACACATTCCGAGGGAGTTAGGGTAATCCAGTCCAAGAGAACATACACACACACACACACACACACAACACCACACTACACTCGCAGCAAACCGAGACCCAGCGTGACACCACCTTGCCAAAGCAAAGGGCCTCTCACAATTCCCCTTTCCCTCGCGTGGAGGCCAGTTCATTTAGCCGGTATGACTTCACCACGTTGGCCGCGCGTCAGACGTCAGCCAGAATGGCGCTGTCCTCCGCATGGAGCCCCTCTCTCCGGCTCAGCGGCGCAGCAGGAGCCCTTTGAGGCACATGTCGGCGTTGGTGCCGAACAGCAGCTTAGGTTTGGGCAGCGCCCCTTCCCGCGTTCAAACAGCCGCACACACAGGCGGCAGACTCACAAGCCTGGCACGCGGCAACCTGGACGCCGGGAAAGAGGGGCGTCATTTCACCCCCGACAAATGCGGTCTGCTCGTAGAGGCCGAGATGAAGTTTAGTGTGCGGCGTGCTGGTGTAGGCTGGCAGATGATCACTCAGTTCTCAGTAATGCGGAAGTGCGTTCAGCTCAGACGTGGACATTAACCCACGGGAAACAAGCGAGGTTATGGAAGCCCCACCACGGTCACAGGCATAGTTGGAAGGAAAGCTGAACACTGTTTACTATTTAACTTTAAAGCTACTTATTAATCTGTACATAGAACTGCTTTCTGATGGATTCAAAAAAAGAAATGAACAACCCACAGAGTGATATAACTCTTCAATTGTTGGGTAAATAAGAACAATTCAAGTATGAGTTGATAGGCTTACTCGGGGCCTCTGTAAGGTAGTATGAGTATGCTGAACTTTAAATGCTTTAGAATTGTTGAACAACTGTTCTTTAAGTACAGCAAGCAAAACCATTTATCATGGAGCTGGCTTACTGGCTCATGACTGGAACAACACAGCAGCTGTGAGAGATACTGTTGAAAATATGTCTTGGTGATCCAGGATAAGCCCCCTTTAAGGCCAAATCAGCCAGTTTGGGTGGTCCCAATTGATGACCACGGTTAATTTAGTCAAAAATGACTGCATCCGCGGCAGGTCACAGGCAGTATTTTTTCAGAGACAGCACATATCTTCAGCTCGGTATGTTAAATGGGCCATATCAGGGAAGCTTACAGGCCTGATATTGAGGTCACATGTAGCTGGCATTACAGCCACTCTTAAGTAACTCGGGTTTTGACTGGGCCACCAGCGTCTCTCTTGTTTTTGTTCTCCCATCGGATGTATAGGCTTCTAACTGGACCAGGGTTTGACCTTCAGCCAGCCTCTGTTCTTTTCTGTGAGGTGATCCACTGAAACAATGGAATAAAAGCTGTAACTAAAACTCTGTCATGAAATGGAGCACCGAATGGAAGGAGCTTTAATTACTGATCCTTTGTCTTTTCTTTTTTTCTTTGTTTCTGAATTTCTTCAACTGTCTTAAAGAAACAGTTATTCCCTTTCAATGCTTTGGTTCCACATATCATTAATCATCAGTCTTATGTGACTATGCTAATTTAAGATGAACCATATTGGGAAATATCTGGATGGGACGGAGGCCGTTAGGTCTCCTGCGTGCCCTGCTCCATATGTGGTATCGGCGGTTTCGGCTGAACGACTGCAGTTGACATTATTGCATCATTTTCTGTATTGTGGTCTGCGGACCACTTGCAGTTGAACTTCTCTCGCCCTTGGTTTCAGCAGTCTGTCGTTACTGCCTTGTTGCACTCGCTTCCTCTAACTCTGCTGATGGTGCTGTGTAAAACTGATTCTGTCGCCATCGGAACGACTTCCTCCTAGAACTCAGATTAGCAAAGATCAGCGGTAATGAGGCCAGAGCCAAAGCATGACCAGTGCTACCTTGGATTAACTGCTGTGTGTGTGTGTGTCTTGTATTTTGATCATGTGTGCCTGTGCTGGTAGAGTGGCAGTCAATGGTTTTCAGATGTAAACATGCTGTTTGGAACTTTTTGGTCTATGTGTGTTTTGGAAGAGGGGTCTCAATTGAGCAGGATGTAAACACTGCATTAATGGTTTCCTCCACACGGTGGGAACCAGGCATAAAGGGCCTTATCTCTCAGCATCACCCACTGTGGTTCAAGCAGGTTTTGGGTACATCACATATTCATTATGACAACTTTTTCCTTTTCTTTTTTCCTGTCTGAATTCAGTCAACGTTATGAGCAAACGAGCACAAACATTATTGAAAGCAGGTTTCATCCCCTGATTCGCCTTTCATTTTTGTGTTTCTGATTCACTGCCTTTGACAAGTGGTCCTTCATCTGATGAGATTATTAACAGAGGTGAAACTGAGTGCATATTAGTGTTACTTATTGATTATTAATTAGTAATACTTGTACTATTCTCAACCACTGGTTTTCCTGAGTCAAACTTGAGATGAGGGAGTAATGTGAGAACCAAACAATGATGTCACTTGATGTCCAGTGTATCATCTATAATTATGGCAGGGTTGGGGGGGCGTAGTGTATGACAGGAGGGGGCTCGCTGTGCTGCAGCTGCCCAAAAACTGAAGGAAGAATCAGTCGACCAAAATAGTCGGACATGAAAGAGGATAGGAGAGACGGAAGTCTAAAGAGGTGAGCACCATGCAAGTGGTGAGAGAGCTCTGAGGAAGCCCGCTTAGGCTGGAAGGGTCACTTTATTGGCTCCCAGAACTGCAAGACGCGCTGTCCACTCATGCCAAAAATGAAAAAGTTTTATGACCGTCAGAAGCCTCAGAGCCCAGAGGCCTAATAACAAGCCGACCGTCGCACCGAGGAGGGAGACGTGTGATGCTGAGAGGTGGCGTTGTGTTGCACAGTCACAGTTTTACAGTTGGTTGCTCCTAAAAAAATGTGTAGACAGATCACTGTGTATGTTTTTTTTTTTAGAGAGAAAGAAAATAAGTCTTGTCTTTTTTTCTACCCAGTCTGTCAGAATGTATGACACTAAAGTTACATAATTACACTCGGGGATGACCTTTGTCATCTGGGGTGAACTCCTTTTTGTCAAGTCTTGTCTTTTGTCTTTGAGCCTTTACTGACTCATGATAAACCTTATTCATTGAAAATCTGTGCAGGAAAATGTGTGTCTTTTGTTCAAAGTTGCGCTACAATACCTAAAAACAACTGTTGAAATTAGAGATGGTGTGTTACACCAGAAAACAACTTTTGACATTTCTCCGAACAATTTAGTGCCCCTCCTGGAATTCTCTCATAATTAAAAACTCTTTAAAGAGCACAGATAACATTACTACAGCATAACTCAAATATCTGATCTTGGCAAGAAACATTAGAAATACTTTGTGTTTATATCCAGGGAAGTAACCTCAAAGATGACTCATTTGAAATTTTGGAGAAAAGTTTTTTTTATTTTTTTAAAGCTAAGGAATACATGTACTGAGACTTCAAAAAGCTACTTGTTAGAGACCTTTGAGATACATGGATGTTTTGTTGAGGGCAAACTATGACCTGTTGCTATGTGGGATGGTGGAACTGTAAGAAAAATCCATACAAAGCTTGGCACGTGACAGAGGTAGTGGAGTCACGTGAGCACGTGCGATGGCAGCCCAGCTCATTTAGAAGTCCACTTCAGACCGAATGACTGGCTCCCATTGTCTTGAACGGTGTTTGTATAGGACATTTGGTCTGCCTCACTCTCACACATGTTCCAAAAATAAAAATCATTGGCTGCTCTCCTCACACAACACCACATCCGCCCTTCCCCTGTCCTCCCGGTTCAATGCATCTGTCATTTGTTTTAAAGCCAAGTTGCCCTTCTTGTGTTAAAGTGTAATCTGCCCTGTTATATCTATTTCAAGTTAGCCAAGTCAGCATGTGGATTCTTGTGTGTGTGGGGGGTGGGGGGGACTTGGGGGGCAGACATTAGATCATACCATCTGGAACAAGAAACGCACAGACAGTGAAGTAATCGTGATGATCCTCGTTTCCCATGATCCAGCAAGAAGAAGGAGTTGATAATAATGAGGACTTTGGGTAATTTGATAATCTGATGGCATGCTTTTTGTAGACGGTAAGATTTCACTTCCTTGCCTCGGCCATGCATCAGAAAGCTGTGTTTATGCTCTCATAGGTGGCCACAGACATCTGCGCAGCCTCACCTTTGTGTGCACAACAGCGTATTCGAGGATCTGTGCGCCTCTCGTTGTCTGTCCCGGCCTGTGTGTGTGTGTGTTTTTGCGTCTCGTCGCCCTGGAGCCAGTCGCCCTCTCCTCTGACCGTGATCCCTGTCACCTGTCCACTCAGATCGCACATACACACACAATTGCCGTGACCCTTTCCTGGAGCTGAAACCCAATCGCAGCTGCTAACCGTACTTTAAAACCCACCAGTGTGGCCAGGTTTTTGTTTTCTTTTTCAGAGTTTAGAGTTTCAGGTTTAACACTTAGGGTCGAGGGCCTGCTGGGAGACAAACTAATGTCATTTGCCTCCAAACAAAACATATAAAGAAGTTTCTTTTTATTCTACTTTTATTTATTGATTAAAAAGATGTTTTTGCTTTAGTAGTGCAAAGAACAACTGTACATGCGTTGTGTGGTCGCATGTGTGCACAGGAAGAAAATATTAAATCTTTGTATTTGTCAAGAATTTGCTTTTGATATGCTGATAGGCAGGACAACACTCTTTTTCAGGGTACTGGAAAAGAGATAATACAGTTTTTTTATTCTTGTTTTTTCATTTGAATTTAACAATAGCCCCAGTAGTACTGTGATACCATAGTGTGTGGGGCTATTTTATTATCCTGCAACCATGGAAACTGGGCAAACCAGTCTTTCTTAAATATGTAGTGCTGTTGACTTCTGACTTCTCTTTCTGTTATTGGTTATTGTTCATTCTTTTAACCGCTGATATTGATTGACCACTTCTGTTAAGAAAGGAATAACTGAAGAATGAATGAATGATTCTTTCCACCCTAAATGTCATCCCTCCTGTCAGAATTTCAGTTTAGGACACATTGCAGCCTTGCACCTAAGTCTTTCCTTGTTTTTGGGCAGGAGCAGAAGTCGTCATCAGGCCGATTCAGCATGCCGCGATGTCGGAACTCGGTGGTTACGACCACATCAGATGAGCAGCCACACATCGGTACCTATCGGTTACTGAAAACCATCGGCAAAGGCAACTTCGCCAAGGTCAAACTGGCACGGCACGTCCTGACTGGAAAAGAGGTGGGCATGTTGCGCACTGGGGACTGGACCAGGAGCTTTCATCTTATCACCTTGCCTTGGTTATCCGGTCCATTATTTTTATATATGACGGGGGGGGGAAAAAAATAAATGTTCTAGAATAATAGCTCAGTCTTCTGAGTCATGAAATACTCAAATACAGGTAGAAATATGTCCACACAAACCTGACAACATCCCTTTGAGCTGTTACACCTGTCAAACCCAGAAGTCTCCACACAAATCAAGATGCTAAGCATTACAAATGGGAGAAGAAAACTTCTACCTCAGTGCTTTGTGAAAGGAGTTTAAATGTTTGCTAAAGGGACAGAAATGCTCACAGTGATGAACATAACATCTGATTTGAGGCTAGCCCAGCTTTGAAGACTAGATCCTCTGCGGGAGATTAGATTGCCATTGTCAGCCTGAATAGAGAAGCCTGAATGTCTGCGGCTTACGGGCAACTGCAGATGTGATGTAACATTTTGATCTGTCCCTTTAAGGGTAAAGCCATGTCCCCACCGAGCCCACGCTGGGTTCTGTCCGATGCCCAATCAAGCCCACTGTTGATTATACATGTGAGCGCGAGTACGGTGGGCGGGATCAGTCACTGTGTGACACCTCGGTGCCTGACACCCTGATAACACTCCATGTGACTCGCTGGCACAATCACGCACATGCACACCAAGAAAAACAAGGGCGACTCAGAGGGCAGGAAGGCGTCAGACACGCACAACCAGAAAAGAGGAGTGAAACACAGCAGTTAATTGACAGAAATAGGGGAGAGAAGTAGACCTCTCTGTTTTGTGTCCTGGTGAAACGGTGGTTCTTTGTTTTTCTTGCTGTCACGTCCTCTTTTTTTTTCTTGTCTGTTCCTTCCTTTTTTCCCCCTTCATGTTTATTATAGCTGATATAGTTTTTTCTTTCTATTTACGACAAGCTTTTGACAACTGTTGGATTATGAACTGTCCACCTCATAATGGTTTGGGCAAAAACTTTGATTCACCCCCACTCCATGCGTTTCTTTCTGTCCCCTTATGCAATTGTCTCCAGCTATGATTGCGTGTCTGATTTTGTACCGTTCCTGATTATTCCAATACAGACATGTGTGCGATGTGTCCCAAAAAAAAAACCCAAAAAGCAGTGTATGTTTACAGTTTGTGGGTTGGTGTATGCCCCATAAATTTCTTAAACTCAATTTTTGAAATACTCTGTAATAATCCCACGTTACGGTCTCGTTTTGCTTCCAGGTGGCTGTAAAGATCATAGATAAGACACAGCTCAACTCTTCCAGTTTGCAAAAGGTGGGTCTCTCATGCACACATTTATGCAAACACACATTTTAAACCTCACTCTCTCTTATCCCTATTCTCAGAAGTCATTCTTGCTGCCCCATGTGCCTCCACCACCCCCCCCCCCCCCTCTCTCTCTCTCTCTCTCTCCCCTCTATCTTTCTGAAGTGGTCCAGTTTTTAGAGAGAGTTTTAATTACAGGAAACAAGCTGCAATTACTTCCTTTGATCGTGGCAGGGTGGGGTCTGTCCACTGACATGTACACCATCTCACCATGTGTGCTCGCACACCGAACGCACGCTCAGCAATCATAGACTCAAGGAACAGAGGACACGCTTCGTTCCAAATATGCACATTCAAATTTGACCCGATGAATAGACGACGCAGAAACTAAAGACCACATAAATCTTCAAATGCAGGCAGTCTTCTAACGGTGACCCACGCAGATGAAACAGGAAGATGCCCACACATAGAAAGCCATCTGTAAAAAGACCAGAACTGACAGTACACACTTAATGTCGGAGAACCAAAACGAGTACCGTCTGCATATTTGGACTTCTGTTGTCATTCATATTTCAGCATATTAATGTATTTTTCAAAAAATGCCTCAGATATTTTAAAGCTGAAATATCTCAAGCAGCTTTGAATTGTGTTTTCATGTTGTTGTTTTCTTAAAGCTGAACATGAGCCTTAAAGTTTTCATTTCCTGCTCTTGCGTGGTTACAGATGTAAAGTCATATTGAAGTTCTGTTTTAGAAAGTGGTTTATGCCCCCTTCAAGGACAGCAGAAGTCTTTGAAGAGCGGATTACGTGTCGCGGAGCAAATATTACAGGCTGCTGCCGCTCGCAAAGAGCGTTGCATTTGGGGCGGCCTGTAACTTTTATTGCTCTTGCTTTGAAGGTGCTTGTCTGACATGAAGCGTTGCCTTGTCCAAGTTTAGTTTGGCCCATCTACTCTCTTACATGGCTAAGAAAGTCTTAGACTTGTTATGGAAGAAAAAAAAAAGGAAATCTTGGCTAATCCCACATCTAGGATTGGCTAACGCAGTTCTGCTGATGAGACTAAATTGACTTCCAGCCGTGTTTAGACTTTCCTGCACATAACAGGAATTGTATGTTTGCTTTTTGATTCTCCTTTTAAGTATAATTCTTGGAGACTCCCTGTCCTCCTCATTTGTCAGAGATGTAGACAATGCACATTACCGCAGTTCAGATTTAGAATGCAAATGTAATTCACAAACAAAACATCTTGCTCTCCACCCTCGGCGCAAGTGACAGAGCATTTATGACTTGTTTCTCACAGCTCTTCCGGGAGGTGAGAATCATGAAGATGTTGAATCACCCCAACATAGGTGAGTCACACCAAAGTTCTGCTGTCCCTCCCAAAGAAACATGGAAACCCAATTGCTCTCTCAAGGTCATAAACTCAAGCCAAATGATTAATGATTAATGATGTCTTATTTTCGCTTTCTCTTTTGCTAGTGTTATCCTACTCAACTTCCCCTTGTTTCTTGCTCCATCGGCCTTCTCTTAGCTTTGAATCCCTGTAAAATGTTGATGTATTTTTTACAGTTTTTTTTCTCTCCACCCACAGTGAAGCTCTTTGAGGTGATAGAGACAGAGAAGACTTTGTACCTGGTAATGGAGTACGCAAGTGGAGGTAAGTTCCTCCGCACCTGGTTCCTTTGTAAGTCAAATAAAAACTAAATTGGCCTCGCTTACCACATTGATTGATAGGCAGGCTGTTCTCTTACTACGCCTCTCAGTATTTTGACTACTGATGAATCGATTAGGTTGAGTAGCAAACTTTGAGTTAATGATTGCTATGAAAATAAGAAGACTCCCCAAAAAAAGGCCCCTATTTAACCTGACTGCTGTCTTTTTCGTCTTAAGTCTGTAATGAGACTGGTATCAAGTTCCAGTTCCAACTCTGACGTCTTGTTGTGTCTCTCAGGAGAGGTCTTTGATTACTTGGTGGCCCACGGCCGGATGAAGGAGAAGGAAGCACGTGCCAAATTCAGACAGGTGTGTGTTTTCCGGAGACAGTTGCTGGACTGCTGCGTGTTCTCCTTGGCTCATTTTTGAAAAGCTGGACTGGATTACATAACTTGTTGTTACATGTGTTTTTCTTTGTTTTTCTACCGGTCAATAAGATGTAAACAAGCAATAGAACTGGAGAAATCTTTCTTCCTCAGTAGTTGTTGATGATTGCTTCCACATAGAAATACTAATGAGGAGTTATTCGTGTCCCTGAATTCACTATCTGATGGTTGCTCATCGTCCACCCTGTAGTCTGTTTTCTCCTCATTCTTCATTTATCGCTCACACACTTTGTCCTCCTCCAGATCGTGTCAGCTGTGCAGTATTGCCATCAGAAGTGTATAGTTCACAGAGACCTCAAGGTGAGAGCACACACACTCAGACATTATTGAATTACAGTTTATCAAAGGATGCTCCCATTCCCCGTCTCTCCACATGAATCTTTGTATGAGTGACCCAGATGTTGATCACAAAAATCCTGTATTGGCTCGGTTTTTGGGTTTACACATGCCTGGACATTGTGGCACAAATACATTTGCATGCTGTCCACTTATAACCCCCCCTTGTTTTTTTAGGTTCTGTGTTTGCATTAGTCACTCTGCAGTTGAGAGTATTTCAGATCTGAGCTGAATCACTACATGCACACCCAGATCGAAGCTTCCAGGGCATTTTGGTTCATTATATTATGCTGCAGAGTAAATCCTCTTATTGTGCCAGAAGGCAGACTTGTAGATATTATCATGATTGCTGTTACAGCCACCTCACAAGAACCTGCCATCATTTCATTTTGTATCTTTCTTTTCCCACCCATTATATTGAATTGCTTTTCAAGAATTTTCAGTGTTTGGAAAGTAAAGGTCATGTAGCAGATTTCTTGACACAGTCTTGCCATCTTTGAAGATGACAGCATTGGAAATAGGAGGTTACCGCCGGCTCTAAGTTGGTTATTATTGTAATGTGTAGCATCCTGTACATTATCCTAATCACTCTTGATCTGTAAAATCCAACACAGGCTTAAGTCACGCTGGCTCCGCTCTGCAAGCATAAACTTTTGTTAATGTGTTTAGAGTCTGAAAACTGTCTGAAAGAGTCTGGCAAATCTGTTACAATCAAAATCAGAGACATATACATGCACTGAAAAAATAAATTAGCAAGATAATATCGATGGAGCATGTACATAAAAAACAGGTGCTCATTTATTTCTCAGACTACAGGTTACGGATGTCACTGTTTTGTTTTGTTTTTTCAGTAATTATCAATGTTCTCGCTTGCTCAAACACACCAAAGCTGAGTATTCAAAGCAAGTGAAAAGGAGAGTGCACCTGTTGCTAGGCAACCCCAGCCTCCCCCTTTGCTGGTTCACTTTAGCATTAAAGATACACACTCACACACATAGGTAAGAGCTGTGGCACCTCATTTAGTCTATTGTGTGTTTCTTGATAGCCACAGACCATCACACTATAATACATTTTCAGTCTTTTCCTGCTGCTTCTGTCTGCGTGTGGTTTTGTTGTTGTTGGAGTTTATTTTTCTGCAGGAGTGTTAGACAACTCCTATGGTTTCTTCAAAATTATTTGCGTGTCCCTGACAATCTCTTTCCGCTTTTTGAGGTAGATTTGATTTCTCTCAATCTGATCTCGTTGAAGAAGGGAATTTGAAAACAAGTGTCTTTAAAACCAAAATAAGTTGTTTTCTTATGTTTTGCACAATTGGAGGAAAAACATGTTTTGGTGTTTCTTTATTTTGCTGTGTTTCTTATTCATCCTCGGCTCACTGCAGCATGAATCTGTTTTTCTTCCTCTCTTCTCTCGCCCCCCCACACGCTCTCCATCTGCAGGCAGAGAACCTTCTGCTGGATGCAGACATGAACATCAAGATAGCAGACTTTGGCTTCAGTAATGAGTTTACCCTCGGGAACAAGCTGGACACTTTCTGTGGCTCCCCGCCCTACGCAGCTCCGGAGCTCTTCCAGGGGAAGAAGTACGATGGGCCTGAAGTGG
This sequence comes from Menidia beryllina, assembly GCA_013363375.1. Classification (NCBI taxonomy): domain Eukaryota; kingdom Metazoa; phylum Chordata; class Actinopteri; order Atheriniformes; family Atherinopsidae; genus Menidia; species Menidia beryllina. The sequence goes on from JABUIW010000074.1 coordinate 237,216, forward strand.
ACGTGTGGAGCCTGGGAGTAATCCTCTACACACTGGTCAGCGGCTCCCTGCCATTTGATGGACAAAACCTCAAGGTTGGAAAGAGGAGATATTTTTCTTGCGCGTCTGTGTGTTTGTGTGTGTCTGAGTGTGTGTGGATTCGTGCTCATTATATAAGCGGATGTCCGTATTCTGTGGGTGGTTTAGTATTTGTCATTACGGTTTCTGTTCCCTCTGGCTGACTGAATACAGAAATTAAACTCTGCGAAGCATGGATGTGTAGCCTTTTATCTGAGTGCTTGTTTAAGGGAAAAAATGGTTGAGATAAAAAAAATTTAAATTTTTATACAAAACAGATTTAATCCTCTCTGTCAGCTATAATCGTACACAGTCATACCCACCACCTGTAACTCTCAGTGCTGTTATGACTCACACTGGAAGTGCAGACTCATCTTGGGTGGGCAATATGACATTCAATGGGACGCAGCTGATAGGAGCATGCCTGTGAAATTAATCTAACTTTGTTTAGTCTAAGGCCTACAGTGTTGGCTTTTGCTGTTTGCTTAAAAGAAGGAAGCTTTGCTGTAAGTCCACCCCTTTGATTAGATTGTATCTAATCCATTAACCCTATTTACTGATACATTCTTTGTTGTATATTTGATTGGATATGTCCAAATTTATTTAAATTTAAATAAATGAAGGGCTGAGGACAGTTGCTGCTTTAGAGTGTGTTTTATAGGTTCTGACAGTGCTGCCGCTGCTGTCAACCTTTAACCTCCTCAATGTGTCATGCTGCATGAAAGCAGCATGATCAGATATCACTGGAATTGAAATACTATAATCAATACTCTTCAGGGTTTTTTTTACAGACAAGCTATATAGTTTTAAAATCAGAGCCTCTTCCTCGAAAAGAGAGAAATATACTTATCTATTTAGTTAAAGGTTGTTTTTAAGACATCCGTCAGTCAAGGTGCAGCCCCGGCTAATGTCCATCCGATTGGTTTTAAATAGACTTTAGTGGCAGAATATAAATGAGGCAGCACTTTTCTGTAAATGGGAAACATACATTAACGCTATGCTTTTCAACGTGTTCCTCCATCGGCAGGAACTGAGGGAGCGTGTGCTGCGTGGTAAATACAGGATTCCTTTCTACATGTCCACCGACTGTGAGAACTTGCTTAAAAAGTTCCTGATCCTGAATCCTTCCAAAAGAGGCAGCCTCGAGGTATACTGCACAGCACTGACACACACACACAGATCAGAAGACACCCACTCAAGTAAATAATTTGCTTTCATTGTAGCTGCTATGAATACTTTATTGCACTATTGAGTCATTGTTGTAGTTCCTGTAAAAATTTTTGTGATAGGGCTGGAAATGGCCTGCTCCTAAACACATTGTGTTGTAGCCTTAGCTTAGTTTATCAAGCATATGTGACTTTGCTGCTGTAGTGTGAAGCGCTTTTTAAAGGGCTCGTAAAAACATGCTAGTTTAGGGCTAAGGGGTTACTAAATTTTCTGCCCGAAAAAATGGATGTTCAGTTAAAAATGTGCTCTGGAGGAGAGGAAATGAACTTCACTTGTTAGCTGGGAAATGATGTTGGACTTCTGTTTGTGGGAGCATGTTTGAACTGTTCCTGCTTTTTGGCTTGGTTTCCAAAGGTTTTAAGCAATCCTACAAAAAAACTTCAAGCTCTAGTGTTGGAAATGTCACGTGACTCTTCATTTGCACCTATGTTAGATTTTGTGTGAGACTCTGCATTGGGAGTGTGGTCCTCTGTCGACAGGTTGAGTCAGTTTGCGCCAAACGGTGGCCATAGTTGAGTCCTTAGTGGAGATATATCTGCATATTGGTAGTAAACGCACCAGACTCTACATGAGAATAAAACCTTATGGAGGGCAAAAAAGCCACCAAGTACCGACTGGTCCATGCTTTCCAGCCTTCTCCTTTTATCTTTTTTGACAACTCATGGTGTCCTTTGTGTCTCTGGCTTGCTCCCAGCAGCAGATAATGAGGGACCGGTGGATGAATGTGGGCCATGAGGAGGAGGAGCTCAAACCCTACATTGAACCCCAGCCAGATTATAAGGACCCCAGGAGAACAGGTAAACAGTAAAAGGCACTTCTGCGTAAAGAGTATTTTTCTTTTCTTTGTACCTGCGAGGGTGATTTATCACAAGGACTGTAAAGAGCATAAAGTGAGGGCACAGTTTTAAGGATAAACAACATTTTCTTTGCCTGTGCAGACATCATGCTGCAGATGGGATATTGTCAAGAGGAGATCCAGGACTCACTGGTGAACCAGAAGTATAATGAAGTGATGGCGACATACCTGCTTCTGGACTATAGGAACTCTGAGGTATACAGTCTCTCTCACATAAATAAACCTTTACAGTTTTACTGCTGGCTGGACAGTCTTCTTATCCATCTCATGGGCCTTGATGAAATGTTGGTTAACTCCACCACAAACTATTCAAATCAATCGCTGTGTGAAAGGCACAAATATAATTTTTTTTGTTTCAACAACTGACTGTCTTTGTCTCCTCTTCCTGCTATATGTATTAAGATATTGTCATCTTTTTTCCCCCCTGCAGCTGGAAGAAGGTTGTATCAAGCCACGGCTAGGAAGTGATGTAAGCAACATAAATGCACCCTCCCCGTCTCACAAGGTATAATGAGAACACATAACATCTTCTCCTGATGCATAATCAAGTTTTCCAATTTGAGCCAGTGGCACAAGGAAACTCACCATATATTTGGCACGTATTTATACCTTAAATGCTCGGAGAATGTACTCTGATGCATCTAAGTGATAGTTTCATGCTCTGCAGTAAATCTACAGAACATGCCAACAGCAGACCACAAGCAGCCGTGGCTCATGAATATGTATATATTTTAACAGGGCTGTATTAAAGGATCCGCTGTAAACACTTGATTTTGGTTAAATTCTTTCAGTATGTTCTCTGTACGGATATGGTGGCATAAATAATACTGCACTGACCATTGTCCATCATGCCCCTTCAAGGTACAGCGCAGCGTGTCATCCAACCAGAAGCCTCAGAACCGCAGAGCCACTGACCAGGGTGAGATTTGTGTGTGTTTGAGTGGGTTCTGAGTGGGGGGCAGTGGCTGGAGATGGGGAAGAGGAAAGCTATTTTGTTAGTATAGTTTTAAAGATTGAAAAACACTGAAATGATTTTAAAAGACCAAAAGAGATAAACAATGAAATGATGCATTTCTGGAACGTTACCTGAAATTTAAATTTTGTTTAATCTTATGAGAAGAGAAAACACATTTATAGTGTCGTAGGAAGCAGAGCTTTGTTACAGTAGAAGGTACAGAGGGCTGAATGTTTTTCCAAAATCTCACTTTAAGTCTTAATTACAAGAATTCTTAATATTGAAATGTTAAATAATCTACCCTTTTCAGTTTTGATAGCTTTTTGAATGCAGTTACTGTCACAAAATGACGAACCCCAAAACATCCCCATCTCCGGGGGAACCAAAAGAAAAGAAACCAGACGCATTTTAATACAAACTCCTCTGAAAACATTTGTGGATTTTTTTAAGGCTGCATCAATATATATATATAAAAAAAGCGGCTCTGTCGTACTGTTTATTCCTGTGTGTGTGTGTGCGTGGTTGTTTATTTATGTAGGTCACATTCCAGCACATGTGACCTCAATAAAACTCCCCCCCAAAAAAGTTATTTTTTCTTGTGTACTTTTGCTTATTGAATGCAATTGAAAAATCAACGGCTTAAAACAACCCACACACACAGATCTTGACAGTGCCTGAAATAAAGAGGGGGTTAGTGTTAAGAATCAAGAAGGAAGATTAACGGGTGGATGTAAGAGTAGGAGGTGCCTATAACACATTTAATGGAGGATAAACTGAATTCTGTGAGAGGAAAAAAAGAGATAAATGACAAAACTAAAGGGTGATGAGTTCAAACTTCTTCAGTCTTACACACTCTCCCTGTTTCTCTAGGCTCCTCCTACTCCAAGAGGGGAGGGCAGGCAGACAACCGCTCTGCAGTTGATGAATCTGGGAGGAAAAGTTCTTCAGGCAGCTCTACTACCAAGGTGCCGGCCAGCCCTCTGGTCTCCTCTGATCGCAAGAAAAGTGCTACGCCCTCCACTGTAAGAGCCACACCGATATCACTTATTTAACTGGGGTGTGACCTTTGCAAGGCAGTACAGTGAGCAGTGTGTTAGTGGGGAAATGTCTCTGTCGTCACAGCCTGAGAGAAGATCTGTGTGTAGCCATGCTGTACAATGAGCAAACAACAAAAGACAACATAAACACAAAAACAAAGTACACACAGAAAACCGAAAATGAAAGAGTCCATCTATTTCCTGTGTTATAAAATCCATAAGTGACCCGATAGAGGTTCCCTCTGTTGGGTGTTAGCTGTCACCAGCCAGGGCTGGGTCTAAAGGTCACCATAATTCTTAGTTAATGATTGAATGAAATACAAGTAAATAGCACTTCAAAATGTATAGTGTTCAACGTTTTTTTTCTGGTACCATAGACATGTCATCCTATTATCTGATTTAAATGAATTTGTTTAGCTTTTCCATTTTACATAGGCTACTGGTTGGAAACATCTTTTACGGCAGCCGTTTCATCCAGATAAGAAAAACCTGTTACTATGAATATTTGTTTGACTGATTCGGAGACCTCATTAAGCAGTGAGTGTAATACTGAGCCAGCATAAACGTTAACAGGACTCTGACACAGAAGTAGGTAAGGACAATTCTGACCTCATCAATTTAATAGCTGTAGCGTTTTCTGTCCTGTTTTATGTTGTTTATTGTTTTCTTCTGTCATCCACTCAGCTGACATTAATTTCCAGACCCTCATCTCAGTTATTACTTACCGAGGAAATGCCTGTCAGCGGTGTCAGCTAACAGAGTTAACATGAAAATGATGAGAATGTGCTGCCTGGCCAAAAGAGAGAGGGAAAAAAGCAACAATCCATGTTGTTGAGCCACTTTTAGCTTTGATGACAGTGGATTGTTATGATGAGCTTGTAAAATGTCATTCAGAGTTTTGTCCATTTGTTGTTTTGTTTTTTACTACTATCCTTAAATTCTTTCTCCTCTATGCGAGCTCGGCTACTTTCTGCAGCTCTAACATTTTGTTGCTTTCCCCCCTCAGAATAGCATCCTGTCCACCGGCACCAGTCGCAGTCGGAACTCTCCGCTGACTGAGAGAGCCACGCTGGGCCAGAGTATTCACAACGGAAAGGACAGGTACGCAAACACATTTACGCTTCACTCATTTTTACAAAGAAGAGGTTTGGAAAGATAAGATCAGATACAGGCACATATAGTCATCCTCACACGGCCCCCAGTGGGAGTGAGCCAGTGCTGCTGCTTCCTCGCTAAAGGTGCAGACGATAGGAACACGCTCCTCGTGCTTTGTGAATGAAGCCGTCCCACAGCTGGCGCAGCCACCGAATCACAGGTTTTGGCTGGGGCTCTGCAAAGCACTGCCAACTGGCTCAAGGAGGATCGCAGACTCCTCCCTGGGTGGGGCGAGCCCTCCTGGACATTAAAATCAGGCTCCCCTGGGAATGGAGGCCAAACTTCCAGAATATTACAGATTACCCACGGTGGGGACGTGGAGGCCTGCCAGTCAGAGCAGCCGGCCTGACGGAGACTCGCACCTGCATCCCTTCTGCCGCTTGCAGAGCAAGATCCGGACAATAGATCTATCTCTGAGCAGTAGGAATTCTTTCATGGATATTTTACAATACAAAACAAATGTTTCTGTCATTCAGATATAAACCCCCGCCCCCCTCCCTCGTGGTATTTTTCCTCTTCAAATCGAGAAACTCCTTACCGATACTCCTTGTCCTTTTACCCTCCCTACACATGTTATCAGTTCATTTCTCTTTCCATCCCAAGCAGCTGTTGATTCACTGAAAAGAAAACATCTTAAAGATAAGAGGATCCCAGTGTGCTTTGGTTCCCTCCCCGCTGCCGTTGACGGCGTCAATTTCACTTCTAGAGTTGCGCGACCCGGCGTGTCCACACGCACACACACACAGCCATCTTCACATCACTCCCGCTTAACCAGCCATATGCTTTGTGTGCTTTTTCATGAGCATTAAACATAAAGCCAAACCATAATCCCTACTACGAAGCGGTGTTCATGGTTCATACTGCTTTATTACCTGTTCATGTGTCAGTTTCAAATGGCCTCATTGTTCCCAGAGAAGTGCTACTGAACCAGAAATGGAATCAAATCTGTGTCCAGGCTGTGGTATCTGATCAAATGTTACAAACATCCCCTTTGTCGTTACTTTCACTGAGCACTGCTGGCGACAAAGTGGTCATTTGAGACATCATTTCTTTTTTTAGTTCTGTGGGTCTGTTAGCTGTGGTAGCCTCTGCTAACATAGTGGTTGTTATCTGCCTTCATTTTGAAGTTACTTTGTTTGATGTGATTAATGCTTTGAAGTTTGGGCTTTTGTACTTGTTACACCCGAAGCACCATGTCTTTCATCCCGTTGTCTTTTTACCATTTTTGCTTAATTTGGTCTTCTTTCATAAATGTCTGAGTTTCTGTCCCTCTGGATCTAAAGTCACTCACTTCTCCTTCTACTTCCTTTCTTTGCTTTCTTCTCTTTCCTCATTTTTAAGTTAATCTTTCTTCTTATTTCTCTTTTTCTCCCTCTTTCTAAGAAGATTAGAAAGACTTGTGATGGAATATTAACTCTAGCGGGCGCTGTGCTGCCCCCATGCTCGCCCCTTAATAGGCTTACACTTGCACACAAATGTCCACAATAACTAAGGCCGCACATTGACACACAAGCTTTTAAACATACACATCGTGTATGCTTAACCGCCTTTCACACTTTTTTTCCTTCAAATGTCGTCATTTTTCCATCACCAGCCTTACTAATCCATGTGAGGCAGATTGTGTGTTTCCATCTGCTGTGTGTGTTTTTAAATAAACCTCTGTAAATGTCCCTCTTTCTCTCATTGGTTATTTTTCTTCTCTCTTGAGATATCTCTCTGTCTCCCTGTGGTACCACCCTCCGCTGTCCCTCACTGTGTTTTTTTCTCTGCGTGCGGACAAAGTCAAGTCAAGTCAGTAATGTGCAGAGCTTTGCAGCCATAGCAACCTTTCAGATTAACAGAGTGTTTGGGAACTAGTTCAGAAAACTTTGGATCGCATTAAGAAACCCAAAAAAGAATTGACTGGGCGGGAGAGTTCGCACAGAGGATGAAAACAGGAAGGATGCATGCGACAGAAAATTAGCTCTCAGCAGGCAGAAGTAAAAGACAATTCAACCCTTTAAAGCAGGAAGTTGAAAATGATCAGTGAGTGACATAAGACTCACGTGACTCCAAAAGAGGAAAGCTAAACTTTTGAATGGCCCCTATCAATGTATGTAGGGCATTCTGGGTTAAGAAAAAAAAAATGAAGCACTGAAGCATCTTTTCTGCCAAATAATCTGATTGAATTTGATGTAATTGCTTTGCACATTTCTGTCTGACTTTGTCAAGAAAATGGTCTTGTATGTGAAGGTTCTGTCCCAATTCAAAATGCCTGTCAGAGTTGCTCTCTTGTGCTCTGTAAGTTGGCTCCTTGCTGTGGATGAACTATTTTAAAGGAACCACAGAGCTAACAGCACAATGCGATCAACTGTTTGTTCTCATGCATGTGTGTTCTGTTCCTCTGTTCTCCCTCCCGTGTGTCTTTTGCCCCCCCCGCCCCTCCTACTTGCTGTGTTTGATAAGTGCTGCCTCTAACCGTACTCCACCTCACCCCCCCGCCCACCCTCACACAAACCCCGCCCGCTGTCTTTCTGTCCATGCGGATGCTTGATGTTTGTGTCTCTGGGGTGTGCTTGTCCATGTTGCTCATTCGTGTTTGTGGGTGTGTCTGGACGTATGTGTCGGGCGGGGCGCTCCTCCTCCTCCTCCCCGTCCCTTCCCCACCCAGCCTAAACACTCCGGGCTCCCGTGCGTCCACTGCCTCAGCTGCTGCCGTCCTCTCCTCCTCCTCCTCCTCCTCCTCGCGTTCCCGCCACCACAAGTCCCTGTCCTCCTCCAATCATCCATGCCCCTTTGACCAGCACGCACCACGGCCCAGGCAAGTCTCTCTCTACGTTTCACACAGTCACACTCACACAAATCCACAGAAACAAATAGACCCGCCTAGACCTCAGATCAGCATCTTTCCTGAAATGGACGAAGAGAAGAAGGAGAAATGAAGAACGCACAAAGTGTTGCGTTGGCTCTGAGAACCGCACAGCTAGAAGTGTGATGCCAGCTCTTTCCTTCTTCCTCCACAGTTTCGCTCTGTTTAATTACCGTTGATTCACACTCTGACAAAACCTGGTTTTAAGCAGCGACTCGTGCCAATTTTTTTTTTCATCGACTAATGGTGAGGTCAATTAACAAAGTGCATTTTTCTCCCTTAAGATACGTTATTTTTTTCAACCCGAACTGCTCTGCTTGCTAAAAGCCTCCTCCCTTAGACATACTTTAAGCAAAAGTGACAAAAATTGCACAGTTTACAACTTTTGATGTCACTGGTTCAACTCCACTGTGAAACCTCGAGGAAATTCCTTGAGGCTGATGATTATTTCTCTGCTCTGCATGTCGTTTAGACTCTTTGGTTCAACAATCCACGAGAAGCTCCTAGAGGAAACAAAGCAACGCACCTAACTCATCTGATATCACATTGTTATACTTAGATCAAGTGGAAGCGTCTGTGTTCACATTTGCTAAAACTGAGATACACAACAGTTACTTAGCAACAACCAGGAACTAGATTGTGGACTTCAGAAAAGCGTGCCAGGGAGAGCATGTTGAATGGCTTGTTTCTGACCATCTACTTCAAACTGCCTGTTGGACCATAACTGAAAAATCAGATTGCTCACAACGAGAAGAGCAGGTTTTCCCTTCGCTCTACCTTTGACATGTAGGAGTTTCTTTTATTCTTTTTTTTTTCTTTAACCACATATCTTTCCTGGTAGATAATACAGAGACGAAGTGTATCTGTAGCAGCAGAGATTGCATTCCCACACAAATAACCTCCATAGCTATTTTTAAAATTCAGCTATGAAAGATATGTATGTAGTGAGAGATGTCCCTTGTTGTAAGCAGTGGGTAAGATGTCACTTTGTTCAGCCCCTAATACAGACATTTTTCTTGAATGACTAGCTAAGGCGACCAGTGCAGGTAAGTTGTTAAAAAAACTGGACCACCTGAAAATGCTGACGACAGTCAAACGTTCAAATCTTTCTCCTGTGTGTGTGTTTGCCTTATCTGTCGCATGTCTTTTACATAGCAGATTGTATGTTGTGTGTTATTCTCCTTTTGTCTTTTTTTCTGACCTATTTTGTGTGACAGAAGGGTTTCCCCAGGCTGATTAAAGTGAACTTCAGTTCCCTGGGTAGGAATTAGGCACTTTCTGCTCCAGCCTGCATTTGGTTCAGAGGTTGTCTAAAAAAAAAATTAAAGAACTGATTTCATGCAGTTCCTTCTCTGTTAAGCTATGGAGAACCCATTTCTACCATTTAGATATTAACAATACTATAATAAACCAAAAAACAAATGTCTCTTGTTAGGCTTCCATGTGAACTGTGTGTGGGTCTCTGTCTAATTGTCCAGCATGCTTCTGAGCCCTGTTTGCCACTGATAGAATGTATAGATGGAGAACCTCCACCCTTTCTTTGACTTAAAAAAACAACAACAAAAAACCCCAAAAACTTGAATGTCAGGCTCAGTTTCCAGCAGAGGTAAAGTCAAGGTGGCCCTCTGGTCGTCTATTGATTTGTCTGCTCTGCGTTTAAGTCTTGTTCTGTTGCATGCTTCATTCAGAGGTGAGCTCGGGCTGTTCAGAACCTGGTTGGGATCGCTGGAGAGAAGGTACCGCTCCAACACTTAGACTGCACCCAGATTGAGAAACTGGCACTTTGTGAATTGTGCCCCAGCTTCCACCCCCCCCCCCCCTTTTTTTTCTTCCAGCCCCTTCTCAAACTTTAAAAATACCATTCTTTAGTATTGTGATAAAGATAGTTATGCTTAAGGCTGGTAGTTTCAAATGTGCGTGGTGTAGATATAGTCTATGACCTCGTTTTAGCCAAAGGAACTTGCATTGTTTGTGATTGAGTCGTTGAACGGACAGCTTCAAGATTGCCTGTTGGCTCCAAGGATTCTTAATTAAAAAAAATCCTAGAGGACACCAAGTAAAGGATTATTGTTTAACCTATCCAGTGTTCAAATTTAAAAAAGAAAATGTTCTCTTGGAAAAATATTGCTGTGCCACAAAAGGCTACAAAAAGGCAAAAGCAGTGGAGAGTGGAGTAACGTCCCAAATTAGACTTACACAACAAATTAATGCAGAAGGAAAGTTAGATTTCTTACATAACTGCATGATATTTTAAGAAATCCAATAAGCCGCACCTTTTTTCTGTGTAAACAGACCTCTGCCTCCCATAAATCTGTTGGAGGACATCACTGTTGTCTTCCTCATAGCACCTGTTCTCACACCTGTTTATGTAGAGTTCATGCATGGGGGGGTTTGATCTTATGGCCATATTGGTCATATCCACATCAGCTTTACCTTTTTTTAAAATTTTGACTGCACTCTTTGCTGAGAACCCCCCCCCCCCCTTATCTAAGCACTGCACAGCCTCATTACATAAGCTGTCTGAGGAAGAAAGCTTCAGATTTAGGCAAGCAGTGACAAAGTAGATTAATTGTCAGGTGACGTTTCCCATGGCTACGGAGAAAGGCTGGTGTAATTCATGGTGGCACTGATCCTGTGATATTTACAGGTTGCGTTTCAGACGCGAGCCGTGTTTCAACGTTTCGTGAGGCACCATACGAGCAAAAACACGTCGGGGAACACAGGACGGTTAACACTCTTTGCTCCTGCATTTAGAGGCGCTGCAAATGGTGCCGTGTCGCTCGCGTTTTCATGGAAAAAGGTTTCAGCCGCCTTTGAAGATGAGTGTGAATGAGACCTGCACCTGACCTATTTGAGCTGTGTGGTCCGGCTGCCTCCCTCCACAGCAGATTGCACATTAGTATTAATTCTCTATATTCAATCTGCTTTGTGCGTTTATCACATTAGGAGCCTGATTCTGCCTGTGTGTCTGTGTGTGTGTGTGTGTGTGTGTGTGTGTGTGTGTGTGTGTTTGTGCTTCCGCCCGTCCTGTCTGTAGCGCCGAGCATCTGCTGCAGATGTAATGCTGCCACATGCTGTTGGAGGGGTGTGTGTGGAGCTTTGTGACGCTTTGCTCTTCAGCTGAGACAAAGAGGATTAACTGCTTCTGTTTACTTGTGACTGACCTGACTTGACTGACTTTGAGGATTAGAGGAAACATCAGGACACGCGGCCTCCGAACAGACATGATTACTCGACCTGACACCAGCCTAAAAAGTAAAGGTTAAGTGTAGGTCTAATTTGTTTCACTTTTTCTTTTTGTGTCCTGCTGTATCCTCTCCTACACTTTTTTTCCTCTCCTCTCTCTCATTTCCACCTCCTATTTACCGATTATCGCACCTTCAAATCTATTATCCCAATCACCTCCTCTTCATCGCCTTTTCTTTATAATCCATCCTTCCACTCTCCTTCCTTCCTTCCTTCCTTCCTTCCTTCCTTCCTTCCTTCCTTCC
>JABUIW010000074.1:248851-271412 GCA_013363375.1 Menidia beryllina
TCCTTCCTTCCTTCCTTCCTTCCTTCCTTCCTTCCTTCCTTCCTTCCTTCCTTCCTTCCTTCCTTCCTTCCTTCCTTCCTTCCTTCCTTCCTTCCTTCCTTCCTTCCTTCCCCACTTCTACAGTGCTGCTCCGCAGCGGGCGCCCGGTGCCTCCCCGTCTGCCCACAACATCAGCAGCGCAGCAGCGTCGGACCGAACCAACTTCTCCAGAGGGGTGGCCATCCGCAGCACGTTCCACGCAGGCCAGCAGCGGGGCGCCCGGGACCAGCAGGGCTCGGCCTACCCCGGCGGCCCGGCCTCCCCATCACTCTCCCATGGCAACAGCCAGGCCCGCCGGACACACGGGGCCACAGGGATTTTCAGCAAGTTCACTTCCAAGTTCGTGCGCAAGTGAGTAGTGGACGAACCCGCGACGGTGTGTAAAGTGGGGAAGAGTTACTGTTGGATTCAGCCGTGAAACAAGAAAGGAGTGAAAATAACAGGGGAAAATGATGATCTTTTAGCAGGAGAGACGCCACCTTGAACCAGAAAATAGAAAGTGTATATTACAAATAATTTTATGTGCTCATTTCCACTCACAAACGGTGCCGTGTGCACGTCATCACTGGTGTTTCTGAGTGTGCCTCTAAAGGGGCCGGCCTCGTCTATCACTGAACTAGTGCTGATCTGGAACTCTGCTCAGAGGGGAAAGAACGAGGAAGGGAACAGCTGTGTCTCCCCTGTAATTTTGTCTGGAGCAGTGGTGACTGGGGAGTAATTTTGGTTGTGGTTCCATGTTCCTGGCCCAGTTTTCATCTCAGTCTTTCAGCGCAGGTTGCAGCAGTTTGAATTTCTCTCAATGGCACCTGATTAAAAATAAATGCTGCCGTAGATTCTTTCCTGTTTATTTCTCAACGCACATTCAACTCTTGCATTCAAATGCTATACGATTGTGCCACTTGAACTTGAACAAAGATGGGTGATAGATTGCTGAACCTCATTTTGGACTGCAGAAAACTCTTGACTACGGCTAAAGAAAAGTTATTTTTAATTCACAAGTACGTCAGAGTATATAAAAAAGTTCAAACTATAAACGACAGTTCATCGGTGCGGAGAAAGTGATGATGTTTGTGGTTATCTGGATTTGGAGATTGCTTCAGTTGAAACCTGCAGAAATATTCCCACTGTGGCAAATGATGGTTATTTGTGCCAGAGAAAATTCCTGAGTATTTAACTCACTTTGATGAAAAGTCTGCAGTTGTTATGAGGCTGGGTCAGAAACTAGGTGAAGGAGAGGAGGATGAGGGGAAGGGCGGTGAGGATTACTATGATTAGTGCCGGTTATGAAAATGAAAGACACAAAGGAGGGGGAAGTGGCAGGACGTGAGATTTTTAGGGGTCACGCACAGACGCGAGGCCCAGGGAGGAAGGGCCGAGTGCGAGGTGAGAGAGTACAAAGCTGAGAGGGCAGGTGGGGTCGAGATGTGTCGTTGCTGTCGTCTCCAATTACATTGTGTCTTAAAGACACAAAGTGAACGAGGAAATATACACGATATAAAGAGAGTGAGGACTGTACATTTATCAGGGCAGGCATGACCGTCTCACGCTTGATTTTGGGTTTAGACTCGGGTTATTGTTTGGCTAACTTGTTCCGGTGTGATGGTTTAAGGATAGGAGGAGTGGTGAGGGCATCCGGTGTGTCAGTGAAGTGTCCTCACAGGGACATAGAATCCACAGCGTGTGTCTGTGTGTGTGTGGGGAGGAGGCGGAGGTACAGGCACAGCCACTCTCCAGGCCTCCCACTCAGAGATAGTTTAGCTCCGTGGCGACAGTATCCATGGTTACACCAGAGATATCATTTTTCCTTTAACTATAAATACCGCTAGTGGGGACACCTTGACACACATGCTCGCACAACTTGGTGAGCCTGCAGGAAGAGAAGGCGGAGACTGTCAGGGTAACTTATAAGGTAACGGTTACACTTCTGGGTCTGGAGGGTGAAGCTCAGTCCGTTCCCCAGACATGTCGGCGCATGTTTGTAGGAATGACACAACGTTTTACAGTGTGTGTTTCAGAAGTTTTGTGTTTTGTTTTTTGTTTTTTACATATCTGTGTGTTTTAAAGATGGTTTCATTCTTTTTTTCCCCTCTTTATTATTTATTTTTCCCTATCACAGCTGAACTCAGAAAATATTCTTTTCAGGGGCCTCAGGAACACCTCGGATGGCTGAGTGTGTGGAGGAGGGCTTCATTTCATTTCGGGGGGGCGGGAGGGTTGCTTACATGCAGTGTCTTGATGAAGTTTTCCCACAGAGCCTGTTTAATCCCTCTGAAGTGTTTTAGAGTGCATTTTATAACATTTGTTCACACGTTCTCACTAACGGTCCCAACATTTAAACACACTGAAGTCAACAGCAGTAACACTGATGTCCTGTCTGTTCATAATTTGTCATTTAAAGATTGTTCTGCTTGTTGTTTCAGTAACAAGTAAGTCAGGAACCTCTTTTTTTTATTCTTTTGTAAAATCTTTTTGTATTTTGTTTTTTTAAGCTTTGAAATTTGCTACTGTGAGGGCAGCTTCTCTTTTACAGGAAAGTTATCAATACGTGCGTTTTATATATACATTTTTTTCTCTTTCTTTCTTTATCCCTCTTTTGTTTTTGTAGAAATCTCTCGTTCAGGTTTCCCAGAAGGTAGGCAACATACCCAACGTTAAATATAACCCCTTGATATATATACACACGTGTATTCTCTTCTTTATATATATTTTACATATATATATATATACTTTTCCCTTTTTGGTGTTTCGTGCAGCTTTTTGTTGAGATCTTCCTTTCGTGCCTTGAGCCTTCTTCACTCCCCTTTTTCTGTGGTTTGGCCCTTTTATCCCTTTTTTTAAGACTTATGATTTTCAATGGCGTGTTTTGGCCCACTTTTGTTGCCTTATTTTTTTCTACTAACTTCCACCTCGCCCAGTCATCCTCTCACTGTGCTCACCCACTCTCCATCATCATGCAGGACAATAACACCCCGACTCCTCTTCATCCCTCCACCGTCCTTCCCATCCCCCTCATCCTCACCCTGTTTTTTATGTGCCAGGTAGAATGTCTTTGCTTGAGACTGTGCCCCTCATTCGAGCATCATAAAGAGAAATTGACACAAGCGGAAGCGTCCCAGTGTGTAAAGTTTCCCAATATTGTTTAATATTGCTAACCTTTATCCAAGCTAATGTCACCTACCGACCTCCCCAAGCCATCACCCATCCCATCTCTTTGCTATTATCAGTTTGTTTGGAAATTTTGCTGAGGCTGTGTCAGGGGCAAAGTCTGGTAGTCTGTCAGAGCCGGCTGTAGTTGTGGGCAGAGGCAGAGTGGAGGAGAGGACCCAGGGGGGATGGGGCTGCAGTACCTCTCAGGCTTCGCCTTCTTATTCCTTTTTTTTGTATTCCTTTTTCAAACTTTTCCCGGAGGCTGCATTCTTCTTTTCATTCATGTCTCTGTTCCTACTCTGGCACCGGCTCTCTAACAGCAGCAGCAACAGACCTGGATGGCTTTGACCCACTCTGGCTGAAAAGCGACTTTCTGCTCTGAACACACACCTTTTCAGACGTCTGAGGAGCATGCTCGCATCCACACATGCACACTCAGCATATACGCACATGTTTTTCACATCTTGGATCCACTCGGAGATGTGGAACACACACACACACTCTGCCACATGTCCCTCCCTCCCCTACCTGTACTGGGTGCTTTGAAACAGCAGGTAGAGC
Source organism: Menidia beryllina (assembly GCA_013363375.1). Classification (NCBI taxonomy): domain Eukaryota; kingdom Metazoa; phylum Chordata; class Actinopteri; order Atheriniformes; family Atherinopsidae; genus Menidia; species Menidia beryllina. The sequence goes on from JABUIW010000074.1 coordinate 252,599, forward strand.
ACTTTTCCTCTGTGTGAAACATTGCTCCACCTGCTGGTTTGAAAATGTAAGATCTCTCTTTGTCATGCTGTGATTAACCTCCTTACAGCTGTTTATAGAAGTACTGACTTAAGAATAGAAACAAATTACTTTTAAGTGGTTAATCCTTCGATATGTGGTGGATATATTTCCCTACTATGAACTATACAATGATTCTTGATTACGCTGACATAAGTCAACTAAATGCCTGAGAGTAAAGTAGAGAGGTTTTATTTGGAATCATCTGATCAAACCTTTGTTTTTCCATGGTTCTGCAGTCGCCCCTCCTTTGGGAGCCATTTTGCATCCTTTCACATTCAGCTGAATCTTTTGAGGGCTCAAACTGTTTTACATCCATCCCCACCACATTCAAAGTTTTTCAGATGTCATTGTTTGATCTCTTCTAGTTCTCCCACCTGTCATTTCCTGTCTTCTGTTGCAGGAGCTACTTTATGTTACTTATTTTTGTTTTGTTTTGTTTAACCAGCAGGAGTAATGTCCCCCACAGAATGAACATTAGACTGTTTTGTGTCATGTCACTTTCCTCCCATTGTCCGCATGTGTGTTGCCGTTCCGTCTCCGTGTTTCTTTTGTTTGCTGCCTGCTTCTCTGGCTTCATTGTCCTCTGTGTGTGTTTTTTCTGTCGTGTCTGCTGGTACGAGAGACAGATGTTTGCAGGCCGTTTGTGTCGTCTAGGCAGCCGTTCAGACGTATTTCTCGGGGTGTGAGTGTTTCAGACAGGCTGTCTGTAGGTGTAGTGTCACTAATACAGGTTGGTTTCATTGCAGCGCTGGGATCATTAATGCTCCTAACCCCTCTCAGCCACAGGACTCGCCCTCGCCATGCCAACCACTTACTTCCAAGCCCGGTTCAAAAGCACTGAAATGTTACCGTCTGTCCGCTTGTCTCCCAAAATCCAAAATATTCAGGTTCCAACCTGTTGAAATTCCCTGTCGTCAGACCATTGTGATTTTAATAGTCAGTCTGGCCCTCCTGTTGACTTTTTTGTCATAAAGTCCACATTCAGTCAAACTTTTGAGAGCCACTTCGGTTCTGCCACACATTGACAACAACCACCAGCTTCCCTTAAAGATAACAGACCACAGTCTGCACCTGTGCAGGAGAACACACAGGAACTCCAGCACGGTGGGGGGGGGGGGGGGAATGTGTCTCCGAAAGGAAGACTGCCGACATGACAGATGAACCAAAATTTTGCTATCTGACGTTAACGCTTTTAGGCGATTGGATGAGAAGAATGTGACTGACATGGTGAGCCGCAGGCCTGTGTTCAGTAAAGCTGATTCCTTATCTGTGTAAGAACACAAATATTGCCCCATAACCTTGGAAAAAAAAGAAAAGAAAAAAGAAAAAAAAAGGAGAGAGACTAAACTTGTGTTGATTTTTCCCGAGGAGTCCGTATGAGGGAGAGGGTCGGGATGAGGGAAGCAGGTGAGACACGGAACGGCCTGAAAAACCCCAAACCCCCGAAACCCTGCAGACCGTAGCAAGCTGCCTGCCAATCAGTAGACTGGGGCCAATCACTAGATGATCAGAGCTTGTTGTGATTGGATGGGAGAGGGGGCTGAGATGTGGTGATTGATTATCTGGTGATGGTGATAAGGGTTCAGCCAATCGGGGACGGGCCTGTAGCTGTGAATGATAGCAGCTTAGAGATTTATTAAGGTGGTGTGGAGGGGGGACCTGCATGATGGCGTGTGTGTGTGTGTGTGTGAGGGGAATCCAACCACCCGAGTGTGTGTTTCTGTGCAAAACATACTTGAAACTGCCCTCGCACTCAGAACTGACCAACACATTGTGGTCCGAGGCAAGTTGTGTGCACACAAACGCACCCTGGGGGGGGGGGCTTCTCAGCCTTTTGTTATCATTTCCACCACCTCATCATGTGCTCTTCCTCTCAATCCCTCCTCATTCCTCGTCCTCTTTTTGGTCTGACTTTGAAAAACTCTTCTCAAATCTCATTCTCCTCCCTGTTTTCTCTCTGTGCTCTTTCCCCTCATCCTCACTCCTCTATCTCTCCACTCGCCCTGGTTTCCTACTCTCCCTTCCTCTCCCTCCCTCTCTTTCTTTCTTCTCCTGACCCCCCCCCCACCCAACTCGGCTCCATGCAGGTCGGTGCTGAGCAGTGCCGTGGACAAGTCGGAGAAGACGTCAGGCGGCGTTCTCTCCTCCTCTTCCAACAACGACGAGAACAACTCCTCCCCGGGATCTGGGAACACCGGTACGCCCCCTGTAGCAGAGTTTTGACACTTGATGATCCGTCCTGGTTTTGTTCCTCTTGCAGATATTTAGTGGTTTTGATCTTGATGCCAGCTAAACTTTCCAAAAAAAAAAAAAAAAAGAGTCAGGGGCATGTTTTACAACTTAGTTCCATCATTAATTTGTATCAGCTGTTAGGAACAAAGGCTTCTCCCCATTGTTGCTCCACTGTGTGCTCACATGCCCCCCCCCCCTTCTCCAGGTGGCACGGGAACCCCTCCGGCCAATGCCAGTCAGAAGGACCCCGGGAAGCCGCGCTCGCTGCGCTTCACCTGGTCCATGAAGACCACCTCGTCCATGGAGCCGGCGGAGATGGTGCGGGAGATCCGCAAGGTGCTGGAGTCCAACAGCTGCGAGTACGAGATGCGCGACAGCTACATGGTCATGTGCGTGTCGGGCAACCCGGGCTGCGACAACTTCGTCCAGTGGGAGATGGAGGTGTGCAAGCTGCCCCGCCTCTCCCTCAACGGTGTGCGCTTCAAGCGGATCACGGGCACCTCCATCGCCTTCAAGAACATTGCCTCCAAGATCGCCAACGAGCTCAAACTGTGAGCGCGGAGAGGCAGCCGGGAGCGGGGCGAGCCGGGGAGGGGGGGGGGCCACAGCGTTAGGGGTAGGTAGCCGTAGGTAGGACGGGGGCACACAGGTGGAGGTCGAGGTGTAGGGGGGCGGGTAAGCTAGCGGGTGGGGTCACTTAAAGAGTAACGGGATTGTCGCCCGGACGAAAAGTCCGGATCAGGACTGCCGGGTCCCAGACTAGAAAACCTTTCCGTTGTTAGACGTTTTGTTCCATGAGGAGCTCTGAGCAGACTTCCTTCACGCGGTGAAGCGCCTTCAGAGCCGGGTCTCGTCTCCACCCTAGCCGGGGTTTTCTTTTTTGTTGTTTTTTTTTGTTTAGTTTTTTCTGTCCCGGTCAACTTAGACGTTCCACTCTCCTGCATGTCCGCTCTTCTATCAGCCACACTTTGATCACTTTGACCACTCCCCGTTATTTCCTCCTCCTATTTATTCAGTCTGTCTGTCTGCACGGTTCTGGTGCCCGGCGGAAGCTGGTTGGGTGGGGCGGGGCGGGACGGGTGGGGGTCCGGACTGGTGGGGTCTGGACTGGTGGGGGTTCCGGACGGAGGGCGAGGCCAGCAGAGGCACGCTGGGGAGAAGAAGAGTGTGTCCGGGGAGCCTTACTGTGCCGGAAAACTCAAAGGAAGTTCTGGTCAGATTTGTTCTGACTGTCCCGCAAACCTGAGTGGACTCCGGCTGAGACGGGACACAAGTTGCTGAAGTCACACACACACGCTCACACACACTCGTATTTTTTGGATGGACAGACTGCTGCTGGTGGTTAAAGGACCACTTCCACCTTAGCCCTACTCCAACTTCCCCAAAAATGAACTTTTAAAATCCCAGCCGACCCACGCGTCTGCCTCCTCCTTCACACACACACACACACACACACACACACACACACACACACACACACACACACACACTCTTCTCCTCCCTCTCTTCCTATTTCAGACTGAACTCGGCACAAACACATCCTTCTGATCACCTTTCCACTCCCTTATTTCTTGTTTGATTTTTCCCACCATCGACTCAGAAGAGACCAGTCAGACTTGACGTCGCCACATATTCTGCGGGCTCCAACTCCAAGTCCTTATTTTTTATTCTTTTTACTTTTTAGTTGGTTTCTTCTTTTATGGCTTTTAAAAACAAAAAAGTAAAAAAACAAAAAAAAAAAGAGTTGTGCACTGGAACAAGGGGGGCGTGTTTGGACCCCGCGGGGGAGGGGACTCTTATGGGACGATGGATTTTCTGTTGCCTTTCTTTGAAGCATTAAGTGAGGGGTTTTGTTTTTGTCGTCCAAATGTTTGTGTCACTTGGTTGGCATCACGCCTTCGTATCCAGAATGTCAGCCCCCGAAGCGACACGCTACCCCCCCCCCCTCCCCCTCCTCCCCACCGTGTTCCCAAAGAGCAGCCCCCACACCAGAGCTGTCGGGAGTCTGTTGTAAAGATCACTGGAAAAACAACAATTGACGACAAGGAATGGTGAATTCTTTTCTTTCCTCTACTTTTGATTTGATAATATATTTTTGTGTCGTTCAGAAATTTGGGGAGTGTACAGAGTTTGAACTTTTGGGGGGAGCGCGAGGGGTCCCGTCGGATCAAGTCATTGCTGCCTTTTCAGTGTCGTGCACCTTCAACACACATTTAACTTCCACCCGCCGCTCGTAGTGTCTCATTAAACACATGCCCCCCCCCCCCCCCCCCCCAAAGTGCAGGATTATTAATGTATTTAATGATGGTCGGGGTGGTGGTGACGACTACTGCTCGTTCGTTTTTGGCCTTTATTTTCTTTTGATCAAGGGCCTTGAGGCAGTAAAAGAAGAAGGAAAGACTTCTTCCTTTTTCTCATCAGAGCGCACGTTCGCACCCGAAACCGCAGGCATGGGAGGCGGCTCCCTGCCCTCCTCGCCTGTCCGGGCGCGTGTTGTCCAGTTCTGGAGGATGAAGAGCCCAAACGCACAGGGGTGGGAAAAAACCTGGGTCCCGTCAGCTGGTTGTACCTAACCTAACACCTTTCTTTCTTTTCACAATGACACAGTCGTTTTCCTTTTCAGTTTTTAATACGTCAGAATTTTTCTTTAAAAAAAAAAAAAAAAAGTTGATCATCGTATTAAGGTGCTGGGTATTGGATTCTAATTATTCTTCTGGCTGTTGCTGTTATATTATCTCTTTCAGGGTTGATTTTATTTTTCATTATTTTGTTTTACATTGCTGTAATTTACATTGATTTTAAATGTGTTTTGAGCAAACTGTAACTGTAGTGGTGGGTTTTGGGGTTTGGGAGGGGTGATCAGCTCCTTAAAAATGTTTTTTTTTCTTTCTTTTTGTGCAAAGAAAAAATGATGAAAAATTACAATGATAGTAATAAAAACAATGATATAATGATAGCCCGACTCTGAAAGCTGTATGTTTAAAACCCAGTGAATCAAAGCTCTCCGTCAGCAGGCAGCGGGGGCTCTGTTGTCGTCAGGGAAACGGCATTTTTCACCTTCCAGGTTGAAGATCATCTTGAGGCGTCTTCTCTGGCGGTGGCACCGTTCCTCTGTTTAGTTTGTGGTGGCAGGTGACCCTTTTTGAAGTAAGATTTAAAGAGTATATAAGGATGGAAAGAACTTCCTGCTGTTTTTGGACAGCTATATGCTGCTTTTCTAGTTAAATGATATGCAGCGGTGAGCCCTGTGTAATTTTTTTTTTTTAAGGTTCTTATACAATCTACTTGCAGGCTTCTTTTTTAGCCTAACGGCATGTTTTTAGTCCCGACTCGTGGCTGTAGACGTGGACGAGATGCAGCCGAGCAGCTGGTGACTTTGCGCATCCTGCAGATGTCACACAGGATGAGGGGGACGGCTGTGGGCCCACAGCAGAGATCAGTGTGTGTCGTCAGAGCTCCGGCGGGACGACTTGTTGAGTTGTTTAGTTTTCATCCTCTTAAACCCCACCAGCGTTTTCCAGATCAACCCAGCAGTTGAAGTAGACTCATATTCCACTTCATTGGTCCTGTACACCCAGGCCCTGAGCTGCGAACTCTGGCGGAGGGCCTGGCTCCCCCTGGTGGCGGCAGAGGGATCCTGCATCAACAGGTGACAGAAACACAGGCGTGGGGCCTTTAGTGGTCCAGATCACCGTAGGCCTACACAGACCTGTGTCGCCATCAAACCCGGCCAATGGACAGTCTCCTGTGTGGACTTGGTACCTCAAATTAATTTTTTTTTAAAAAGAACCATTAGTCGTTTTCTTTATTCTAGAAATGTTTAATTTTTTAACACAAAGTTTAGTTTCCACAGTGTGAACAACTTCTCGCACACAAACAGTTTTTTGGATAAAGAAACACATTGCCATAACCGGTCACAGGTAATTCACCCCCTTCCATTCAAAGCAAACTCAAACTGAGCGCTGGGGGCCTCCAACAGTGTGCAGAAAACCTCCTGTAAGGCAGTGATGCAGCTCAGCTATGAAGGGAAGCCACTATCCTGAACTAAAGCGTTGCGATACTGAAAGGCAGCCGGTCGTTCCCATTCTCTGAGCCATCGGGAAGCATCCGAGGACGCAGAGGGAAGCTCGGCCTCCTAAACCTGCAGCGCCTCGTCACAGTTCAGTCTCTGATCCCCTCTGGGGGCCACCAGGGACGGCGCTGCTGTGAGGCCACTGGCCATCTGCCCCCACTGGGACGCACCAGCACCCCGAGAACCAAAAAAAGGTACCGCTTAAACAACGTGTGGCTCCCTCCCTTATTTCGGACGCTTCTCCAGAGCTGCAAAGCGAGCAGAACGATGAGTTAAAGACTGCTTTTTCAGCTCTCTGTGACTTTTGTCCAGTGGACACTAAAGCGTGGGAGGCCTGGAAAGGTTTGTTCTGACACAGAAGCGTGTTTTCAGTGCTAAGTGCTGAAATGACTTCTGAAGTGAAAAGCTGCAAGAGTCGAGCTCGGTCCCAACTTGTAACGTGCTCCCTTCTCTCCGTAGTGCTCAGTCAACCATCATAATTAAGTATTCACAATCTAAACTACGAACATCCACTAACTACCGCTGGCTCAACTAGTCAACAAAAAGTTCACAACCCCAGTTAACACTAGTTATACATGGCTAGAAGAGTCCATCTCGTCCTTTCAACCTTTTTTCGCCCAACAAAATCAACAAACTCGGGCATCAAAAACCAGAACAACAAACTCAGCAGGACTACAGAATCCGGTTTCTCTCCGAATGTACCTTTTGGTCCTCTTTGAGGGTCGAAGTATTAAAGCAAAGTTCAGGAGGAAAAGTGTGAATTTATTTTCACACGACCCGTAAAGTTTATTTTCGCTGAAAGTTGTTTATATAACTTAATTCCAGTGGAACATACAGTATGTGTGTGTGTGTGTATATATATATGTCTGTTTGACCACATTCCTCCACAGTCCAGATGTACAGCTGTTACCATGGAGACAAGCAGGTGGGCTTCTATTTGTGGTCGTGGCTTCATCAGCTCAGGGATGCAGGGTATGACTTTGATTTGCTGAGTGATGTGTGTGTGTGTGTGTGTGTGTCTACGCCGAGTGCTTAAGCTGTTGGTGCCGTGTGTACTAGAGAACTAATCTGGAGGTAGGTGTGTCGAAGTAGAATAAAGGGGCCTCTGATCACTAGAGGGTGATTTTCAGTAATGATGTCACCCCCGGTGCCTGAGTGATCAGATGATGACGTGATGGGGAATATTCCAGAAGTGAGGGCGTTACAGAGAGCATTGTGTGCGGACGTGCGCCAATTAGTGGGTTTGATTCCTCCGAGTACATCAGTGTGAATTTGGCTGCTCCACTTTGAGCCCGACCAGCGATGGAGGCATCTGGGCCGTGGCCAAGGAAGAGCTGGGGGGGGAGCCCCTAAGACTGGAGGAGGAGGTGACTGCGGGCCGGATGAGCGGTGGGGGAGGGTGGTTGTGAGGCGCTCTGTTCTGGAGCGGCCGTGTCTGAAGAGGAGGTGGCTGCCGGAGGAGGCTCGGGGGGGCTGAGGGAGGAGCCGGGCGCAGCAGCGGAGGGGGCTGCGAGAGGGAGGAGGGGTTCTTAGTGGAGGAGGGAGGAGAGGAGCTGCCAGTGGTGTCCTGGGAGGAGTCCTCCATTTTGACCTGAGGAGAGGGAGGAGGCGCAGACAGCTTAAAGAGCTGTCACCAAACCCTCACATGGACACATTTACCAATATATATATATTTTTTTTAATTTTGTGGCCAAGAGGTTCAGGACATTTTATTCTAGAAGCCCTGATTCATACGTCTTTTGGCCTCACCTCCTCTTCCTCTGCGACTCCGTCTGCAGGGGCTGTCATGTCCTCGCTGCTCCTCCTGGGGTCTCTCTGGTCTCGGCTGGTTGCCACCTGCTCGGCCGCCCACTCCCTCAGAACCTCATCCAGGTTGAAGCGCCGCCGGTAGCTACCGAAGAACGAGCTCACCTGGACAGGAAGTCGGGGTTAGAGAGGCTATGACTAACGGCAGAGCTGTGATACAAAAGAACGATGAGGAGTCCAGTGATTCTATAGAATGGATGACATGAAACGGGATGATTTAGGAGAACTGCTGGGTGGACGTCAAAGTAAAAGAGTATTCATCAGAAATATGAATATTTCAGGAAGAGGAGGCTCACCTGAGCTGGGGTTTTGGTGCCTATCACTTCAGCAATGGCTGTGAAGTCTTTGCCGTATCGACGGATGGCTAAAAAGGAAATAGCAGGTTTATGTTGAGCGTTGCTCATTAGTTTACTGCTGCACAACAACCAGCCTTCTGTTTGCTAACCTAAATCTGAGTTTAGACTTGTGCTGTTTGAACAGCTGCAGTAAATGAGGGCACATGCTTTGCTCAAAGGCAGCTGCTGGGGGAAGCTGACTTTCTAGAACCGTCAGTTCAGGTTTGATCGCTGGAGCTTTAAATATGTCACCTAGACGTTGGCCTGATAGAGCGAGTACTTCCTGTGTGAGGGGTGCAGGTGTTATCTGGCTGTTAGGGCTGAGATGTGGAACCTCAGGGTGACTTTCAGATTTGACTCACCTTGAACAACGAGCAGCTGCTCCTCTGAAGTCCAACGAGAGTTCATCTTAGGGGCAGACTGGGAGAGACGAGGAAACATTTAAGTGTGAGTGAGGGAGGCGTGATAGGAAGCATAAAGGCAGTGGGCAGATTTCCATTAATCTCCCTCCTGCTAAATGTGAACTAAAGTTTAAGAGTTCAGGCCTGCAAGTGAAGAAGGGAATGATCAGAGGAACTCACTGGAGCACAGTGCAGAGGAAGGATAGAATGAATGAACTAATAATCACAGATATGGGGAAGAATAAAAAAAGTTACCTCAGTGGGTCTAAATGCATCCAGACCATCATTTAGGTTTTGTTTCAAACTGCTGCTGTTCTGCTTAATAGACTGAACCTGAGACGAAGGACAAAGAAACAGAGGACACGGCTCTGCTTATTTTAAAGGAAGCAACACTGATGCTTTGAAATTGAAAAAGAGAAAATGTTTTGTGTTCGATGTCATGAAATTGCCATCAACTGTTCCTCCTACATGTAGTTTACGAGAGAAGTGTGATGCTGTGGAATAACAGTTTTCTGTGGTAAAGAAAAAATGTTTTAAAAAAAATCAAGAGTTCCCTATAAATTTCAGCACATGAATCAAAAATGGTTTCCTTGAGAAATCGAGTCTGTTTCTGTTCATGAAAAACACTTTTACAAACTGGATTCCCAGAAAGACAACGTCCTGTTTGTGTTTCTTGACAAACCTCTGGACCCACAGCGGTTCAGATGATCAGATCTGCTGGTTTTGACTTTGTTTTGGTTTTACGTCTCAGGAATGGGGGATTAACGGCCAGGTAAACACACACCTGTCTCTTGAGTGAAACCAGCTGTGCGTCCAGCTGACGGACAGTTACAACTCCGGCATCGTGGGAGGCAGACAGAGAAGTGATGTCTCCCTGGTCCAGGTGCATGCCTTTGGGGGGCCGGCGGCGCGCTCTGAGCGGGTGGTGCCTGTACTGAGCACCAATGCTCTCCTTCTTGACGGGCCCAGAGCGACTGGCTTTGTCGGGGACTTTGTCTGAGCTGGTGCTGCTGGGGTTCTGTTTCACTGCCTATCGTGACACCAGAGCAGAAAGTGTTAGAAATCTCCTTCTGTTACCACTGAAATAATTCTAAAGACATCACTACATGAAAGATCTGAAAAGCTAAGATGTCTGCTACTCACCTCTTTCTTTGCATCAAGCTCAAAGTCACTATCGCTGCCTGGCTCTCCTTCCTCTACCTCATCGTTACTGCAGCAGGAAAGAAAAACATTCATTAATTAAACAACAGTCACCTGTTTTAAGCTTCATATTAAAACCCTTTAATATATCTAAAACTAAAACTATCCATATCTAAATCTAAGATAGACTCCAGAGATTTGGGGTCCATGTAAGTTTTATAAATGTCAGGTCAGCAATTTCAAGAGAACTTCTGTTCTTTCTTCCCTCCCTTCACTGTTTGTGCCACAAATCAGAAAATAGAGAATGTTTTGGGGTCTTTCCAACCTATCATCTTTCTCCCTCTTGTTGATTAGCCTTCTGGCCTGCCGGTCCATGACGGACGTCCTGGTTCTGGTCTTCTTCCAGCTGTAGTAGTACTTCACAAGGCTGGAGATTAACTTGTCTGGAAGCTGTATGTGATAAATAATTACAAGAGCCACTTTAGAGCATATTTTAAAAATGTGTCTGTGGTAAGGCTGCTGTTAAAGAAGTGCGTTTTCTCGCACCATCTGCTGGATACGATGGAAACTTTTTCCATGGAAGCTGAACGCTTGCTCGAACAGCACTTTGTCCTCCACTGTCCACTCATCTGGGAAAGGGGTGAAGTTGGCCAGGTCTGCAAGTGACCGCTCCACGTCATGTTTGTGCCATAACAACATGCCCAGAGCCTGGAGAAAAGGAGGGTAAAAATCACTGGGTAAAACCACACATGCTTTACTTTGGCTTTGTTAACTGGACAGATATGCTGCCTTTCATACCTGCTCCATGTTGTACCCATGCTTTTCTTTAGCCATTAAGATGTATTTGTCCACTGGAATGAAAAAACAGCAATTCAAGATTTTTTCTTTTAATGAAACAATGAATTACTGAAAATGAAAGGATGAAGGAAATGTAATAGTGTTTAATTTGTAAGAAATTCTAAAAGGGAATGAAGTCATAAAAGAACACGATGGGTCAAAAACAGGGAAAAGAATTGACTGCTTCTCTTTCTGCTTCCATGAAACTGCAGGTCAGGCTATAGTGTGTGTGTGTGCATGTGTGTTTACAGCTTACACACTGCATCAGCGAGCTGAGTGTTGGGACACCAGACCAGCATGCTCCTCTGGTCCTTCTCATTGTAGCGGGAAGGACTATCTAGTAATGAAAACAGAACAGAGAGATTTGACTATTTTTAAGCACAAAGTTTTGAGGTCCATAAATATGCCAATAAATATGTTATCTAGATCTGATGGATCCTTTACTCCAGCTCGTGATCTCTATGTCCCTCTTCCCAACCTGCTCTGCCTTAGAACTCCTAATTTATCTCTGGACATTACTTGTCGAGCATATTTTTTATGCTTTCTCCATGTTTACTTCCTTCTAGAATCTGTATTTTGTTCCTCTTCAATGACAGTGAAATAAAGAGCAGGCTTTAAAGGAAGCTCCTTTGGGGATTCTGCATGTGGCAGCTTACTGAAACTGATGAAGGTTTGCATATTTGTCCTCTCCTCTGCTGCAGTCGAACTACTGCGGGCTAAAGTCGTCTGGTCTCTATGGATATTATGGTGCAGGTTTTCCAGCTATGCATCTGCTCAGCAAAAGTAGGGTCTTCTCTCACTACACTTTAATCTTAATTAATCACGAGATTACGTTTAAAATAAAATGAGTTATTCTATGGAGTTGAGTACCTTTCGGACCTGGTCACTGACATTAGGGGCCGTTCACACACATGTATATTCTGATGTGTGGTGTAATAGTTTTGTGTTTGGCATAAACAGTTGGAACAGTATTATGTAACCATGACAATTGGTGCAGCTGAAAGTTTGATGCCATGTGCCCAGAACTAGTTTCACTGACTCATTGAGCAGCCACATGTGAAATTGGCCGCCCCATCTTGAAAAATGGTCAGCAGAACAGGAAAGGCTACAGTCAGGGTGACCTTCAAGATGAAATGTCATCACTCACACATCAGCTTTGGTCATTTATAAGTTGAAGATCTTTGAATATTGCCCAATGCTTTTTTGTGCAGGTACTTTAAACCTTTTGCAATCAACAAGCTGCAGCCTGTACTAAGACTTAACTGTGTACTGACACAATGTTCTGAGGAGCCAATTTGTTTGGGTAGAAATGACTTGATATCCACAGAGACACCTCACTGCAAAGTAGAGATGATTTTTACCCGTTAATTTTTTCCTTCAAAACAGATATTGTTTTATCCAGAGCATCTTTGTCTATCTTTGATCTAGCTTTCCTTGACTTCTTCTGGAATTTAAATGTAACATTAGTGGATAGGGGCTTTAGTGTCTATCTTCCTTCTTTCTCCAACTAATCCACATTTGTTTCCACTGCTACCTGCTTCTTAGCCCTGATGTTTTCTCCATTTCTGTTGCCAAGCTTTAGGCCTTACTGTCATGTTCTTTCCTGCTGTTCCCTGCTCTCTCTTGGCTTACCTGGTTTGAACTCAGGGATCTGGGCCTGGTAGTCTCCTCCCACTCTGATCATGCTGTCTGTGGGGAAGGACAAGGTTCAAATGATATAGTAAAAATAAAGGAGAATGGGAATAAGGTATTCCCATGGACAGCTCCATGTAAATCTGCAAGTGAGATTTTGATCATTGGGATTTTGAAACCTTAATGATCACTATAATATGCAAAGTAAAAACAAAAAAAACTTAGTCAAACAAGAAAAACTTGCAAATCCAGTGATGAAAAAGCGTTTTCCCCCTTATAACATTTTTCATCCCTACCACTCATATCTAATTAAGAGAGACCTACACAGATGAAAGAAAATAGGGAGGAAAGAACAATAGTGGATGGCAGACATTAAGTAATTAGTGCTATACTAAAGCTCACAGGAGATGGAGGACATGTGGAAAGTGAAGAGTGAAAGTAGATTGGGAAAGGCAGACCAGAAAGAGGAAGCAGCTTCTTCAGGGATGCAGGACAGGAAAGGAGCTGCTCGAGGGGATAGACACATAAACATAAGAATTGAAAAGAGGAAAGGGGTATTCGACAGGTGGAAGATCAGTTAGAGAACCAAACGCAAGCTCTAAAAATGTAAAAGGTTAATTATTATGACCAAAGGAAACAGCTGTTTGGTCTAAAAATGATCCCTTCAAAGACCAGTGTAGTGTCAATAGAGAGGGAATGGTGGAAGAAAAGATACATGTGGGCAGAGAATAACAAGGGTGAAGAGTGTGGGAAGATGCTGGAGGAGGGGATGACAGGGGAGTGGTTTGAGGGGGCTCATGAAGCAATGCAGCAAGGCAACGAATGCAGCCTGAACAGCTGACTTGATTCATCTATTTGTGTTGATTTATCAAACCCTGAGCTATGCAGCAGAGTCAACATTTAAACAACAGTTTGTGTCTTTACCATGTGCATGTTCTTCATCGCTGCTCTCCTCCTCAGAGTGTGGCTGACTGTTGCCATTGGTTACTGTTTTGGCCCTGCTCCTGGACAGGACCCCAGCCCCCGAGCGCTCCATCACAGAGGGCATAGCTGCAGAAACCAAAAGATTGATCAACATTTTTTTAAACTGTTAATAGGTGTCCAATAAATACCTTTTTTTTATATAAAACATGCTCCTCTTTAGATCTACAAGAACAGAGAGCTTTTTTTAATAATCAAGTAACAATTTCAATTTAATTTGTCAGACAATTTCCTCAAGAAAAACTTAAACCCTTTTCCTTCTGTATATTTTTCCTTGCTTTTAACCTAAATATGTTCCACATCTGTGACACTAAGTTTTAAAAGATGATGATAAACTACTAGTTTTATCTCATTTTTATTAATCATGCCTTCTAAAATGAATATTTTAACTACATAAGCCATCATCACATGCATTTATGAGGTAATATTTTAAAAAGTGTGATGCAACACCACTCCAGATTGTGTTCAAAGGACTTTGATTCACATCTCAAGCTTCTTACTCCACTATACTGGTTTTCCAGACTTCAACATGACCTCTAAAATTTCTGTTCGCTACATGATGAATATAGGGAAAGGCTAAATAAAAGTATTTTGTTATGCCCATGTGGCCTTCTCCAGCTTTATGGACATTTACATTTTCAAGGTTAAATAAGAGAATATTTGACAGATTTGCTGTACAGGGAAAAAAATGGAGACTGAAAGTGAGAATGTCACCGACACAGTAAAGACAATAAGAATATATATATATTTTATTTTGTATATATTTCAGAGGGGCCTGTACTGATTAACAGTTAGCTTGGAGAGGCATTGGGAATCCTTTCAGGTTCTCCAATTGGATATTGTATACTGACCATTGCCTACTGCAGACGAAATACCCCTTACTATAATTTTTTTATACAAAACTCAACTTTAAACAAAGAGAGAGATATTTTCAGAAAAATGATCAACATCAGATGATGCTGTAAACTTTTTTCCCCCCATTGTAAGCTACTGACCTTAAATTCCAATTAAGCAAAAATAAAACAGAGTTTTTAAAACTGTTTTTAGACCAGCTAATTGTCCTTTAAAAGTAGTAGTTGAAAATCAGCCACGCCTTCACTTCAGCATCTTGAATCTCGGGACGGTCAGAGGCGCCTAAAGCCTGCAATCCGGCCGGGACACGGCTCCACGGCGATTAATGAACGGTTTTATCTACTTTATGCATTAGACTTTAACATTTCATACATTATGTTTTCATTCTTTCACTCATACTTGGACAATAACTTCACAATTTCTGGTGTGCTTGCTTTACAGCAACATCAGCATTCATCAGTCATCATTAATACCTGGAGTGTAAGCATTTGTCTTAAAGTGGGGTTGCATTGCAATTTTGCAATGTGGGTCGGTTCAAATATGCTTTTAATAATTTTAATAAGTCATTTGTAGAGCTGTTACTATTTTAGATTTAACATCAGAGATTAGGTTTTGGTAACTTTTATTTTATTTCAGCAACACTCCCTTTATGGACTAACATCTTATCAGTTTGACTATGCAATTATCTGTGTTGTAAGACTTTGAATCTCTTTTGTTTTCCCCACGCTTGCGTTGATGATACCACAACTAAAGCTACTGTCTGCTGCTGCTGGCGTGCAGTAAAAACTCGTTCTTTGGCTTATATTAACGGCACTTAGTAGTCTGTTCCTGGGACGTTACGCTACAAATGGCAGCAGTTAGAAATGTTGGAGTGATTTCCATATGTTTAAGAATGTAATTTGGCGACATTTCTGCCCCCTCGCTGCCAAAGTGCAATTGAAGACAACCGCACTTGGTTGTTGGGATGCTAACGTTAGCCAGTTAGCTTGCGGCTAGAAACCCCCACGTTACATTTGTAACGTTAATAGTTGGAAGTCGAGATAACAGTCACACTGTACCTGTGTTTCGTTTCTCTCCGCTTTCCCGCACTCAAAACTTATCTGAGCCTCAGTACGCGGTCTATAATCCTCTTCGAAAGCCTACAAGACAATTATTTCTTCTAACAGGGCTTAATTCTTGCCTAATTGATGCTCACAGTCAGTACAATGAAGTGAACTGCATGGATAGATGGAAGCAGCCGCGAGTGTGTGCGCCGGAGAGACGGACAACACCCGCAAAAAAGTGAGGTGGACATCCGCTCCGCCTCTCCCAGCTTGCCGTTTGGATTGACAAAAAGTAGTCCTGTAAGACTGTCAACTTTACACTAGTCCTCATATAGTATTTTTGTGATAAACTTCCAGTTTGATATGTGAGAAGGTTCTTTATCAGACACCGAAGTAAAATCTCTTAAATAAATTATAGCTTTGATGGATCTGCAAACTCTCCAATACAAACTATGGATTTGACAGAGGCAAATCTACAGGAGAAGGACAAATTGCATGTGGTTTTATTTTATTTAAAAGTATTTTTTTTGTAGGGTCTGAACCGGCCATCCATCAAAATTCCCCACATTGGGGTCTACTTGGCAGTGTGTTGGCGGAGTGATTCGTCAGCTGTGCATCTCTGTGAAGAGGCAGGCTGTCCAGACTTGTACTGATATATGCCTGTTGGAAGAAAGGGTAAGTGAACTGGTTACAATTGAACCAAGTGTGTTTGTGTGCGTGTGCATATACGTGTGCTTGTTTATGCGTGACTATGTGACACAGTGACCGTGACCTCAAGCGCGTGCGTGACTTCGCACCTGGGCTAACAAAGACTCAGATGAATATCCTGGGTCTTGTCATTTTTTACATCTCAAATGTTACTCATTTGAATGAGTTGGGACTTGCACACCTGCACATCTCCCCGTGGATGCATGTGAATGCACACGTGGATGTGAGTTTGAGCAGAAGAGGGAGCATTTGGGATTAGCTGTCTCAGGATCTTTCTCGCCTGATGTTTAAACACAAAAACACTTACAAACTGCTGGGACTCTCACAATTGCTTACAGTTTACATGTAGCAGCCTGTCACAAACTCCTCCAGTTTCGCCATTATCATCCCCACCTCCTCTTTCCCCACCTCCTCCTCATCACCCCAGCTCATCTCCATCTCCTCCATGATCTCTCATGTTTCTCCCCCCTCCCTCTCCATGCTCCTGCTTTCTGCTCATTTTGGTTCCTCCTTCATTTGACTGATACCCTTTGCTTTCTTTTATTTTATTCCTGATTCCCCTTTCTTCGACAACTTTCCCATATTGTTCTTCCCTCCACCTAAGCGTCTGCCCTAACTCTGGTCCTCCTATAGCTTCCTCCCCTGTAGATTTGTCTCACCTCCTATGCTTTCCTTGCCCCCTTGTGTTTCTCCTGTCTCCCTGCTCCATTCTCTTACACCCACTGCAACACTTTTTCTTCAGTAATGACTGCTTTCCTGCTTTCTTCATCTCCCTCTATATTTTCCTCTTCCTCCTTCCTGTGCCTATCTCTCTGGCTACTTATCTGCCCCTCTCTCATGTCGCTAGCAGTTTCAACAGTGTGTGCATGTGTGTGTTTGTGTGTGCGTACGTGCAGATTCTTCCCATCCCCCACCAGTTTTGCTTTGCTCACTTCCAGCACCTCCCCTCCCCACCCCATACCTCCTCTTCCTCCCTCTTCAGTCTCATTTTCACCCTTTCCACCTCCTCCCCTCCTCTCTTCTACCCCCCCCAGCCTCCTCCCTCTTCTCCTCTCATTAGTCAGTGGCCATGAAACTCACCATTCCACTGTGTCTCCTCTTGCTCAGTTCTTCAGTTCCCAATGCATCCTCACTAATGAACAACTGCTACATCTCTCCTTCTCACCCCCCTCTGAGCTCTCCCTTTTCGTCCTCCTCTGCCTTTTATCTTGTCCTCCTCTCTCCTCCTTCTCTCCTCTCCATTCGTTACTCACCCTCTCTGTCTCCCCCTTCCCTTCTCTCGCTTGGTTTCTCTTCGATCTTTCAGAGCACAGCGTACCTCCCACTCTCTTTTTTAACTCACTCCAGTCCCCCTCCACACCACCTTAACTCCCCACCTGTCTCATGCCTTCTTCTTGCCTGTCTGTATGTCTGCTCTTCTCACGTTTGTCGAGGAAGAAAATCTGTCTCCTCTGCTGTCTTCCTGCATTTCTCTCCACATGTTCCTCTTCACCCTGACTTCTATCCCTCTACCTATCTCTGTTCTAAAATCCTTGAGTCTCTGTCATCTCTTGGAATGCAAGGTCTAGAATCAGATTTCACAGAAACTCTTCCTGTTGTACTGATGAAGTCAGAGCATCTGATGACCTTTGCTAGAAAAAAGATGCAGAAATCGATGGACAGGTTTGTCTTATGTCATCTGTGGTCCAACCTCACATCGGATGTATTTACAGTGTCTTGGTGTTTTTTATAAAAGAACAAGCTCTTGCATCATGAATTTGTAGGCCATTTTCAAAATACATGCCTTTTTCTTTTTTAAGAATCTGTTAAATGTCCATAGGAAGATGCTATTTTTCCGTTGAACCTAACCACACAGTATCAATGCCCACCCATACACCTTATGTGAATATAATCAACGGGATACTTTTTAATGGTTACACCAAATGCATAACTAACACCATCTTCAACCCCTGCCTGCTTTTAAATGTCACCAAACCATGGTAGTATCATATAGAACTGTGAGACATTACTCTTTGCAGTTATTTTGCATTTTGAAACGATGCACATTTTTCATTTCATGATCCATGTAACATTCAACAGACATCTACCAAAAATAATGTAGTTCCCTTCCTAATATAGTATATTTAATCTATAGATGTCCATTCTATGTGATCTAATTCTGTGCGGCATGGCTGTCTGTGCTGAGGAAAGAGGCTTCATCATCAGCATCGTCCAACACTCTCCTCTGGTGTTTTCCACACTGCATCTGTTGATTCCCTCTCCCATCGATACACCCTCCCTCCTCTTCTTTCTATCTGTGTGTTCACAGGTATGGCAGTGTGGGTGGAGGTGGGACGGGGGCATTTCAGTACATTCTGCTGGGCCGAAGCAGTTGCACCTTTTACCTGTGTAGCAAGAAAATGCAGACTAAAAGAGTGTGTTTCTGCAGATAACCTTTTGAACCTTATTATGGTTCTGCTGTGACGCTGCGTGCAATCCAACACGGAGAGACTTCTTGTTATGAGAATCAGGCCTCAGCAACAATCCTGTCAGCTTGGTTGCGCCCCCTACCGACTCAGGAAAACCTAGTTTCCACCAACAGAAGAGACAGGCTCCCTGAAGACAAAAGACTGTGGGCGGGGTTTGAAGACAGGACCATCTGCTTTCTGCAGAGGCCTACCATGTTGTATGTGTGTGTGTGTGTGTGTGTGTGTGTGTGTGTGTGTGTGTGTGTGT
>JABUIW010000074.1:271422-412243 GCA_013363375.1 Menidia beryllina
GTGTGTGTGTGTGTGTGTGTGTGTGTGTGTGTGTGTGTGTGTGTGTGCTTGGAGAGAATGAGCCCCGTTTACAAAGCCTTATTTGCATTATGGAAAAATGGGTGAGTTTTTGTAGACGACTATTCCATGTAGCCAAACCAAGAATCCTCTTATACTCACTGATTCTGAGAGTCATGCTTGATCCATAAAAGTATGCCCGTTAGTTTATGTGAGGGACTACTTGCAATGCCAGAGTTAGTGAGTAAGTGTAAGTTAGTGATCTAAGTGCTAATACCACATCAAGATCAATATGACAATAACAGAAATCTAAACACACTCTTGCTGAACCATTTAAACCCAGTTCCCAAATGTATGAATGATCTGCAAACCTCACAAAGCAGTTGTATTCATAGTAGAACAAGGCAAAAATATGAGAAAGTACCAAAAGTAAGATACATTTGTTTTCAATAAAAAATATTAGCTCATCTGGGATTTCTTTGACTTTCAGCCAAACGTCCTTAAAAAAAAAGTTTGGGCAGCTCCATGTTTACCACTTTTTCACATCCACTCTTCCTGTAATGACAGTCTGGGAACGGAGAAGATGCATAAAGGAATGTGGTTCCACCTTCTTTGCTTGTTTAATTAAGTCCCTAAAAAATCTAGATAGACATCTTGATAAAATACCCGAAGACAGTTTTTAGGCATGGTGGCCTGACAATGACTTAGTTTTACGTTTGTATAGCTCCATCTGGTGGTCACTGTGCCGAACTGCCCCTTTTGATTTTTTACGATTATAATATAAAATGATGGGATTTTTTTTTAAATTCATGTGTTTTTTAAATACAAATGAATACATCACAGATGGTTAATCTGTAATCTGTGCTTCTGATATAACTTTCATGAATAATAAAGGCATATTCAAAATAAAGCTGTTCAAATGTGAACTGAATAACTAAATATGGTAAATGTTGATGCAGTTATTTCTACAAACGCGTATGGAAATTTAGTTTGAAATAAATGTGAACTATTATGCTACTTTTAGTCACGGTGGGTTCACCCTTTACCTTACTTAGACACGTAGCATAGAGTTTTCCTTTTTCCCACATTTTTTGTTTACCCTGAAACTGTTGAGACAGCACGCACGTGGGTGCCTGAACTCAGCCACAGGCCTTCCGGACAGACCTGCAGGCTTTTGGGCCGCCATTAGGGCCATTGCTGTAATAATTCAGGTAATGTCTGTCCTGGATTGTAGAATTTTTGTTTTATGAACATTAATACATTGTTTATATGGGTAGCGTGGCCGAGCGGTCTAAGGCGCTACGTTCAAGCTGGGGAACAATCGGCCATATTAGATGGGGAAGAAAGGGGGAGAAGGGGGGAGAAGAAAAAGGAGGGGAGAAGGAGAAAAAAGGAAAAAAAGAGAGAAAGGAAGAGAGAACTGAAAACATGCAGCCTTGTCACTCACTTTCATTGATTTATTATCTCAAGAAAGAGCAGTTTTTAAAGTTACGGTAATTTTTAAGACTAGACCGGGAGTCGAACCGGCGACTCTAGTAGGTGGTGCGTTCAAGGTGAACGAAATGCGGAACTGAGTCTGATTGTATATAAACATTAACTTAATATTATCAATGTAAGAGCTTAATATAAGCAGTCAAATGTACAAAAGGCATGTTTAGTGGTGGCAAACAATAAAAAGTGAGCAAGAGAAAAGTTTTAAATATTTAATAAAAAGAGATTATTCATGCAAACTGAACACACAACACAGATATAAACTTTAATTAAGAACTTAAATTATGTAAAAATTTATAACATTTACAGGCTTACAAAGAACTTAAATGGGAGTTTAACATTCACTTACAACACCATTTAAACAATTAACTCATCTTAAGAGCAATATGTTAGAAGATGATTTAATATTCAACTGCAACAACTGATTTACATTACACTTATAGGCTCACACACTAATACTATTGGCTTATACTTTACAAAAATAGGTCAACTGTTGTACTGTTTACAGTCTCTGTTTTAAGTCTAGGTTGGCATATAAATCGAAGCCTTTTCCAATAACAAAATAAATCGATACAATAGAGAAAACGGCATTACGGCAAAATACACGGTAAATTACGTAGTGAAATGAATGAATGAAAGAATGAATGAATCGGGGAAAACATCTTAATTCGACAGATTTCATACACACAGTATATATGCTTATGCGAGAGGGCACTGTTGAAATACGTTAACGTCCAAAACTACTGAATTAGCCGAATTCCGAGTCAAATAAAAGAGCCACAGATGCTAGCCGAATAATATCGCAATAACAACATGACACACGAAGAAAAGCTGTGTTTACACATTAGCGGACGTCATATAACCGTGCCGTTAATGTCTGAATACGCACAATTTTAAGGAATCAAACAATGAAACGTATGAAACTGCGGACAATAACAGCGCACAGTTAAGAGTAACCGCCTCCGATATTTCTCGGAGCTGATTGGTCAAAAGGGCGACATTTTGGAAGGGGAGGGAGATTGATTGGCGGGGAATGTTGAGGGATCGAGCATGATTGGCGGAGAACGTTGGAAGGGGAGGCCCACGATTGGCCCATATTCCAACATTGTTCAACATTTCCCCGGACGATTCAGCGGCAGCTGGCGTTCAGGTCGCAGTCTCCTCTGGAGGCGTGGGTTCGAATCCCACCGCTGCCATGATCTTTTTTTTTTTTTACTACACTCATATGTCAGGACTGTAGGGAAAGTAAGTGAAAACCAAAAGGCACAGATCAGACACGCAACATCATTGTAGCAATTTTTCACATAAATGCATTTTTTTAAGTGTCAATATAAGTGTCTGTATACTCGGGTGTTATATAATTAAAGACCATGGTTATTTAATCTAAACGCTTCTTTGCGTGACACATAGGCAAACACATGACTAAAGCAATTTTTTAACTCGAAATTTTTACTTTACATCTCTGGAAGGACCTGCTTTAGCTTTTGCTTTAATTAACTTAATCAATTCAATATGATCATTACCAAAAATTGTGGGGCATTTCTCTCAAACATGACTATCTTGACATCATGGACTAACTTAACATTTTGGATGTTTTTGGCTTATATATGTATGTTATACTATCTTTAATGGGTGTAATACCGCGAACATGACCGGAAGGATAATGAACACAACTATTTCCTTGTTTTAAAAAAGGTCACTTAAAAGAAAGAAAAGAACGTTGACTATCTAATATAATAATAATTTACAAAAAGTTGCCAAAAAACAATAAAAATCATTTAATGGCAGGAGCAAGGCCTACTTAACAGAGATTTTTACTGTAACGATGCGGTGATTCAGAATCCGAGGTGAGGAAGGAACACATGAACACAGCACAGTTGGACGCTAAGGAGAGAGGAGAAAAGAAAGGGGGTAAGGAAGGATCCGAAATGAATTCAGCCCCACAGTCTTGGCGCCAATCCGACTTCTAGAGAAATACAAGATTTACGTGCACATTTGATCAAATTTGCAACTAGTCGCCGTTCCTCTCACATCCGTCGGTTGGTGCTTAGTTCAGCTAACCTTGTTAGTACGGCATCTATCATTGTCACATTAATCTGCCCCCTTCTCTCTGCCTGTAGTCACGATACTAATAACTCAGCAACAGCAAAGCACCGGGACAATAGAGGTCTGTTTCTCCGGGACGGCAGACCAGACACAACCACAAAATGGGGGTGAGTTATGCTTGTTTTGCCATACGTTTCGCTATGAGGCGGTAGAATAAAATTTAGAACTTTCCATATCGAAAGAAGAGAGGAGAGAAAATAAAAGGAAAGGAAGAGATGGTGGATGGATGAAGCTAAAGGCATCTTTAGCTTGCCGTTTAGCAGCTGCCAGACAGCCTCTTGGTTAGCATTACACCGTTAGCACTGGGGTACAAATGGCTTTGTGGAGCATTTTTCTTAATTATTGCCCCGTCGTCCTGGTCGCTGAGGGCTCGTAGCTCCTGATGTGTATTGTGACGGCGTTAGCCAGCCTACCCTAGCAGCTCTCCAGAGAGAAGGCTTTGCTAGCCGTAATGACTTATGTGTGTGAGCGTTCATCTTTACCGAGCAGGCCAGAGTGTGATGCCTTTCCAAGCTGCTCATAATTCATTCAGACTTGTTGGAAGTTAATTAACTCTCTGCAACAGCCAGGCATGCTACCATGTCGTACAGCTAAATATAAACTTTTGCCGGGCTTTGAGCTTAGACGTATTATTCTTTACCACTTTCACTAAAGTCTTAATAAACCCATCCACGTGTTTTCACGGCCACAGCTCAGCCTCTCAGTGCCTGGTACTCTGTTAATGCTCTCTGCTAAAGTTGGCAACTCTTTGCATTCCTTCTCTTAATGGTTACCTCGCCTATTCGGGCCTGAGATGAGGGAATTTAGTTGCTTTTAGTACTTCTGCTCACCTTAGCATGTAAATAGCTTCTGTTTTACATGCAGGGGGGTCTGCAAGGATGTTATTGATAAAAGGAGACTGACATAAGGAACAGCTTAAAAGACGTTATATTTTTGTTGCTTTCACGTTCATGGGAATTTTGTGAGTTATGCCAAAGTGTTGCTTTCAATGAGAAAAATAATTCCTCAGAAGAAAGCTATTTCTAACCCCAGCTGTATAACACATGACTAGGTGACTCATAAAAGCTCTTGTTTAGGTTTACTGCTCCAATGCTGCAGTATGTTGACAAGATGATCATGCTCAATATATTATGTGAGGAGTATTTATCATGTGACTTTGATCTGCATGGCTGAACTTCTTTTCATTTTCCTGTTTGTATTTGTTCTGGGATATGGTCTGATACTGTCTGCTGTGTGGCTGCAGCAAAATGAGGACTGAAGGCTTCAACATTGAAAATAGTTGTTCATATTTAAAGCACTGCATCTTCTTTGATGTCTCATCAAAGAAACAATCATAGGTACAAAGTGAAGTCCATTCATTGCGTAAGTTGCATTAGAAGAAAGTCGACATTCCTTCTGTAATCTCTACGCTCCACTTTTGACATGTTTGTGTGTTGGCCGTAAGTCACAGCACTGCTTTGGTGACAATCTAGTTTCTTTATCAGTGAATCCATTTGAAGAGGGGCTCTTTAATCTATCCATCCATGTTTTATGAGGCTCTCCTATTTCCTTACCACTTGGTTCCTATCTTGTGCCATACATTGTGCTACTTTGTACAGATTGATTTACAGCTAATCAGTCTGCAGTGCATCAATTCTAAACAGATCAGTTACAACTGACCAGATGAAATGGGGAAAAGGAAACTTTTGTGTTATTTTCTGACTGAATCCTGCTGTTACTGTTTCTTCTTTTAGACTTGATAATTATACCTTGATTTGGTAAACTCTTATGAATTTCCTCTCTTTGTTTTCCCATCCTTTATGTGCTCCCCTTTCAACACATTTCCCCATCTGTCGCCTCTTTATTTCCTGGGTTTAGAGGAAGTCCAACAGAGCAAAGGAAAAGAAAGCCCGGCGTCTGGAGGAGAGGGCGGCCATGGATGCTGTGTGTGCCAAGGTGGACACGGCTAATAAGGTAATTTAGTGGCAGATTAACTAGTGAGGCAGCTGCCATCTACATTGAGAGGTGTAAGCTGCTTGTTGACTGCAGAATTTTAATGAAAAGAGGGATGATCTGAGCATAAACGCTCTGCTTGTGTTTCCCGTGGGTGAACAAAGTCATTCATCTCTTCTTTAAAAAATGTTTTTCATAGCGTTTCTGGCTGGGGTGACCATGGCATTTAAACCCTATATCATGGTGGCATCAAAAACTAGATACACTCTCCTACTTTGAATACACAAATAATTGATGCATGCAGAAGTGGACGCTAGATACAGCACCATATGTTTATTTAATCAATAGTTGATCAGCAGCATTCAGTCCCAACTGTCTAATCGAATACACAGCTCCTGCTGCCTGGAGATCTATCAGTCCAGAAGAAAACAAAGCTCACCCTCACTCGGGTGCAGCAGCCTCCTCAGCACACTCTGAACAGGCCTGCCACGGCTTACTACCTTTGAGGCAGGAACAAATGGCCACTGGACCCACTTTTCATTTGAACAAATCGCTCACTCACGCTTTTACCTTAATCTCAGTAGGTTACCGTACTTTAAGTTGGCCTCTGAGTAAAATGGTGACACACTGAAACTATTTAACAGGCTTACAGAGTTATTTTTAAAAAAGTCTTTCCATTCCTCAACATAATGCCTTACTGGTAATGGGTAGTCCAACCTGTCACACGTGCCTTAGTGAAGTAGAGATTTAACGAATGCAAAGGACAAATGGTATATTTCTTAACTTATTCGTCCCCATAATCAAGCCACTCGGTGAACACCTCATAACCTGTGGAGAAACAAAGTCAAGGCCTCATATTTTTCATTTATTACCTTTCTGTTTATTAGCTGTTGGAAAGAAGCCTTTGATTCTGCTCTTTTTCGGAGTAATCAAAGGAGCTACATCCCTCACAATCCTGTCTGGACACCATTTTGTGTTGTTTTTGCCATTAGGCTGGTTTTGGTGATTTTTCTGCTTTTAAAGTTCGGTTTTGCACCCTCTCACAGCTTGATGACCCTCTGGCCGCCTTCCCAGCCTTCAAAAAGTACGACAGAAATGGGTATGTTCACTTTCCTCATCACTCTGTGTTTTTCTCCCACTTTGATGTCGTTGGACCCGTGGAGATTTTCACATTCTTGACCTTGTGACCATCTTGTCTTATCCAGGCTAAACCTGCAGATAGAGTGTAAGAGGGTGACGTCCCTCAACCCGCTGTCTGTGGAGTGGGCTTTTGAACTCACCAGAGCCAACATGCAGACCCTGTAAGAAGTCTATTCTCCCCTCGTTTATTTAATCACAGACTAGGTCTTTGATTTGTTCGTATGTTGGCACACCGAGTAGCCTGTGGATAGGAGAGCAGAGTGGATGCTAACAGTAAAATAACTGCACTTCATCTCGTCTGACGTTGCCAGAATTTGAGTTAAATTCAGCAAATGGCTTAATTTAATTTAGAAACGTGTCCAGCAGTGTGATGATGGGCAGAGTGTGAAGCTGAAATTACCAGGCCAGGTCACGTTGGAGCCCCTTCTCTGTCTGCTGTGGCTGTAGATACGAGCAGAGCGAGTGGGGATGGAAGGAGAGGGAAAAGAGGGAGGAGATGAACGATGAGAGAGCCTGGTACCTGCTGGCCCGTGACTCCGACTCCGCCCCAGTGGCCTTCTCCCACTTCAGATTTGATGTGGAGTGTGGGGAGGAGGTCTTATATTGGTAAGATGCTCTTTGTGTTTGCAGGTCCAAAGGGAACTTTTGAAGCTGGGTTTGGTTGAATTTGACCTGCTTTTCATGATTTTGCAGTTACGAGGTGCAGTTAGAGAGCAAAGTGCGGAGGAAAGGGCTCGGCAAGTTTCTCATCCAGATACTACAACTCATTGCCAACAGGTAAAAAGTGCAGCTGTCAGGAGAGCCCAGGACAGGCTTACTGAAGCTCCATAATGTGCATCAACACTGTTAGTGTCGCCCCATCAGAAAGAGCTGAAAACGCCACTTTAATGTGGAAAACTGTCATCTCCTCTTCTGTGATCCCACGTCCCTGCTCACCTGTTGCTCAATAAAAGCCACTAATACCAGAACATATCTTTAGCAAATAGACATGGCAAAGCGAGAAGCTAAATACCCATTTGTTAATTTCTGCTGCTCCGGGGAACATCTGCCAGGGCAAAATGAAAGCCTGACAGAGGAGCCAGAGGGAATTAGCCGCTGGGCATTACAGGGCCCACACAGCCTGCTGCTGACAGCAAAGTTCCCTTTACTGGGAGCACTTCTCAGACTTTTCAGTCTGAAACAAATTGAAAAGATTTTGTACTAGTTTGCCAACTTTTGATCTCCAGTCACATCTCACGCAAGTCAAAAAGGAGGCTTGTGATAAACACGTCTCATCATACTCTGGTAAAGCTAGGATTGATGTTGTTTTTTTCTTAGCACACAGATGAAAAAAGTGATGTTGACAGTCTTCAAACACAACCATGGGGCTTACCAGTTCTTCAGAGAAGCGTTACAGTGAGTACCCTTCATGTCTAAAGACTTGATGCTGTAAATGGCAAAAATATCCCTTTTCCTGGGTCTTTTTACTGTTTGAGAATATGAATCTTGATTTTTATCTAAGGTACAATTGTAATAAAACAGAACAATTTATTTAATGTATTGTAATAAAATGTTTATTCATGTTCAACACAAACAGCAGTCTTTCGAGTTTTAAATCATTTTACCAGTAGATGTTCAGAGACAAACCCGCAGACTGGTCAGGGCCTGCATACCCCTTCTTTTCTTTTTCTTTTCTTTTTTTTACCCTTTTTCCTATTATTTATGTATGTTGCTGACTGGGAACCAGTGCTTAATGTTAAACCATTTATTGGGTTCCTAATAGCTAAAAGACTGGCTGTCAACAGGAAAGCTGGCTCCAGATCTTCATTAACAAAGCCTCCATAATCCCGTTTTATGCAGGGAGCTGGGATTATTGTGTGCGGACAAAAAGGCTTTAGCAACTCACTTTTCAGAGCTGTGCAGATAAACTATCTCTGGCATAGGAGAAGGCAGGTTTTTCCGCACAGCAAGAATGATTCCTTGCCTTGTGTACTGAAAAATCTGGAGGGTGTTTTTTTTTCTTTCTTTTTTCTCTTATATGTTCTAAACATCTAAAGTTCCCATTGACCTTTTCAGTCTAAAAGTCACAGCCCTCCCCGTGTCCAATAACCTCTTCCTTTTCTAGGTTTGAGATCGACGAGACCTCACCGAGCATGTCCGGCTGCTGCGGTGACGACTGCTCCTACGAGATTCTGAGCAGGCGGACCAAACATGGCGAGGCCTCTGCGGGCCACACCCACGGGGGCGGCCACTGTGGCGGCTGCTGCCACTGACCGGCTGCAGTCACTCCCCATTCTTGGTTAAAAGCCAGCAACTTTCATGGCCGTGTGTGAAAGCTTAAGCGTTTTGAGTTTGACCAGCCGCAGGGAGCCGTTTAAAATGAACCGCGGGCAGGACGCCTGACCGCCCAGACAGAAGCAGCGTCCGGCCTTTTTCTTTGTTTAGTTTGTCGATTGGATTACTTTTACAAAGGCAGTGTGCAGTTTGAGCTTTCACACATTGGTGTTTCCTTTCCACATTTGTGGCTCATTGTCTATCTTTTCCATCCTCTTATTCCTGTTTGTGACATTTAGTAGTTTCCCATCACGGTAAAGCCAAGGCAGCGTACGTTTGGTCAGCTCTTGATGTACGACACTGTAAAGAATCATTCTGCTTCTTGATCTGTGTCTCAGGAGCTAAAGCTGTCTGCTGGCTTATAGTAGACAGGTTTCTTCTCCCGTCTCTCGAGTGTAACAGGTTTTCCTGCAGTTGACAATTCTTCTTAATGTTTAAATCATGCCCCTAGGTCAAGGTACACAAAGCAAAGACGATGGGAGGTTTAGAGGGAATCTGTTTCTGTATAAGAACTTGAGATGTCTTGAGTACCAGGATTAGGCTAAATGTACCATGGAAAAACCTTGAGAAGCCTGATGGCACCGTCGAAATTCAAGTTTCCGTATGTGTTGCTTTTGAGTTGGGTGGGTTACAAGTACTGCAGCAAGCATTAACAGCACGTTTATCGACCACAGCTGCCCGCCGAGCTACTGTCACATAGTTAAAGGACTCCCTCAGTCTGTTTTGGACAGCTAAATGTTTAGATGTCTCCCCTGGTTTTAATTTTTAGAGATTTTGAAATTCCGTGTACAATGTTGCCTTTCTATTCTTTGCTGACGTTTTCTGAGTAGAATATTTATATAGTTTCATCAGTCTCATGCTGTAAAAGTGCATCCAGCCCAAAAACGGCCCTAGTATGCCCTTCTTTCTTAATGTTTAATGGCTTTAAACCATAACTGTTTTTCCTAATCAGAGTCTTAAACGCCCCCCTGCTTCACATACAACTTTTTAAATAGTGAGTTATTTGATTTAGATTTTTGTTTGTTTGTTTTTTACCCCCTCTTTTCCCTTTCACCATCGCTTATGTTTGTATGCTTAAAGGCATAAATGATGCTCTCATCAACAGATGACACTCCGTGCTCCAGTTAAACTTCATCCACCTCTGGCTTTTCTTTATTTTAATCAATTAATGAATGTTTTAGTGCCTGAAGGCCCTGGTTTATCAGAGCAGACCATCTTTTCTTTTCTAGGCTTGTACCTTTGTAAAGTTACAGTAAACCCATTGCCTGTTTTTGTTCAGGGGGGTGCAGGCGACCATTAAGACAGTGTTGATACGTTTAGCTGCATTTTAAAAGCCACCCTCCATCTCTTGCATATTTTGTTGATGTGTAAATCATATTGATTAAACATGGTGGAGGGTTTATAGTGGTCTCATCAGAGGTAATTGGAAGTGATGCCACTGAACGAGGTTGTTTTTAGAGCTCACTTGTTGTGATACAGTTGTAGCTCGTATGCCCTGCTCACCATCATCAGCTCACATCATAAAGTATTTTTAACAGAAGAAATCGGTCTGAATAAGGATTACATCACCCAATGCCCCCTGTGCCTGCAATCGCCTGGAGTCAAAAGTATTATTTAAACATTTCACAAGAATCTCATAAACTGAAATCTGTCAAAAAGAGGAGCCTGACTTAAATAAAATGCAGATTTTGGCAAATTTCACATCTACAGCTTATTCAATTAGAACTGTTGCAGAATTATTTAAATGCCAGCATCTTCAATTTTGAGTTTTAATTCCATTATCAAGCAATGTCAACGGGCTGCTCCAGGCAACCACTTTAACGGTGATAATTCCAAATCTGCCCACCAACTAGTTCGGACTTTTTTTGTTTTCCTTTTTCATTTGCTAGTGTCGTTAGTTAAAATCTGTGTCATGGATTTACCATGAAGCTCTTTGATTTCAGGCCTGTGGTCCGCTTGTTCAGACGTATGTGGTCTAAAGGAGTGAAATTGTGGATGTAAAGGTTGTTTTGTTTTTGATTGTTTTTTGTTTTTCCTTCCTCTCTTCTATGTACTGTGAGGGCCTCAGTTGGTACGTGTTGAACTGGTCATACAGGCCATGTTTTTATACGGTTTAGTACCTGGATAAAGTATGTGAAGCTGCAGACTGAAATGTGAATCAGACTGAAGTTGTATGGATGAACAAAAATGTTATTTATCACAAAAAAACACACTTTTGGATAACCAAGCCCAAGACTTTGGCTAAAAGCTTGTGGCTGCTTTCGAACAGAAAAAAAAAGAATATTAATCACCCTGTGAAGTCTCTGTTTTTTTCTTTTTCTCCATGTTTGAGCCTGATCGTGGAAGGCAAAAACTCAACATTTTGCTTGTTTTAGGACTAGACTACCTTCTTATTAGTACGGTAACTAAATTTTTGTACTGCATAGGTTACAGTTGAAAGAGGTTGTTGTACATAGCGGTAGTTGATCAATTGACTGACAGTCTCTCAGGTTAATCAAACATAATCAAACCTCATCTGTCCCAAGAACAGCCATTTTGTCAGCTCGCTGTTGGCTGGATTTGACTGACCCACCGCTCTGATCTGGAGTCCGTTTCTATGTCTCACACCGTCATATGTAAAGAAACTTCAAAATGTCTAAAAACTCTAAACACAACCAGAATATTAAAAGAAGATGTAGTCAGTGTAGATGATGTAGTTTTTAGTTTCATCTAGTTCCTTGATGATGTGACTTTGCATGAAAGTAATTCTGACCCTAGATCAGTGCTCAGTGGTTACATTCAATCTCAGCAGGTGGGCTTTTTAAAAAAGAAAAATTAAGAACAAATAAAAAAAGTTCACTGGCATTAAAATGATTTTGTAAAAAAAATAAGTTGAAAGATGAGCAGAAACTTAATCAGTTTGTTTTGAAGTCAGTGGGTGGGTTTGTGGGTATTTCCTTCTAAAGAAAACTGGTGTATACCCTCTTGACCCTCAGATAATTCTCTTGGACTTTTCTTTTTGTATATAGATATATATAAATATATATAAGCTGTTGTGGTTACACCTTTTTTTTTGGCCTTTTGCAGGTAAAACACTTTTTTTTAAACATGAATCAAGAAATACTCCATGTTTGAGAGTGAGTGTTATAGTCCTGTCCATAAATGATGATGAAAGGGAAAGTCATTCTGCCTTGTCAGTGTTTTATTTGTATGTTACAAATAAAGGAAAGTTGTTTGACTTTACAGGTGTCAGATTTGTCATTTAATCTTAAACACTATGTACCTGGCAAAAATATGTTGATACGTAACTTGATGGTTCTAGAAATTGAAAATTCTAAATGAACATTTTAATATTTTTGTTGACATCAATGATTATGGAGAAATACTCATTTCAGATATTGGAATTATAGTTTTTTATTTATGAATAAAAAATGAACCCTCAATAAGATTTTATTCTTTAGAACATTGATCACGCAATCCCACGTTCGTGGAACTATTGCTGAGTGTTTCTATGGGGACCCATTATTGGGTTACACTGAAACCGGAAGTTGCTGGTACGTTTTATGCAGGAATGTCCGAGCAGAACTAAATGAATGGATGTTGTGATGCGCCTGTACTCTCATCGGTTCAACATGACATGAAGCTTTAAGCCCACCAGTCTGCCTCCGCGCGGGTCTTCTGCTGTTTCCTGCCGCTGGTGAGCGCAGACCGATTACAGGTGAGCTGCTTTATCTAGCTTAGCTTACAGTGGTTTGTGAAAAATTTTCACAACATTGG
Source organism: Menidia beryllina (assembly GCA_013363375.1). NCBI lineage: Eukaryota > Metazoa > Chordata > Actinopteri > Atheriniformes > Atherinopsidae > Menidia > Menidia beryllina. The sequence continues at coordinate 284,158 of JABUIW010000074.1, forward strand.
AACCTTTCACATGCATAAAACCTCCCTCAGATTTGTACTGTTCGCCTCTCGTGCTGCTGCATGGGAGCCATCAAAGTTTTGGCGGTCGGTTTACCGGACCAGTTGTCCATAAAATAGTTTAATTTCCTCTGCATTTATTTGGCGAACGTGGTAACAGCCTATTATACAAGAAAATAAAACGTTTACAGGAAATCCTGAGTGATGCTCAATGTCTTACATACTCCCATCCCATCAGCGAGGGTGCCATGGCAACCAGGATGAAGCTCAAGCTGAAGACCGTGTTTGTGCTCTACTTCATGGTCTCCCTGATGGGCCTCGTCTATGCCCTGATGCAGCTCGGTCAGTGACCCGGCACCCTTTAAGTCCATATTCAATCCATCAACATAAATCAAATGCATATTGTTATTTGCCATTTTAATGTGTAAAAGAACGTATGGTAATATAGTCATATGCACATGTATAAGTCTGTAAATCCATGGTGTTTATTTGGGAAATATGGTCATCTTTATATTCTGATAATAAAGCCGTATTTAACATCCAGCATAGACCAAATCAAAGTACAGTAACTCGACACACGGTTGTTTTGACTACAGGACAACTTAAATTACGACCATGTTATCCTTGCTTCCACAATGGAGCAATAAAAGGTTTGCATTTTGCTTTTTGGTTACACTCATCTGTTGTGAATAATTCTACATTGCAAATGTACATCAATGCTACTATAAAACCTTTATAATGGCAAACAGACTGTTAAAGATGGATACAAAACTTCAGTTAAGCGTTACAGACAGACTGAATGATTGTAGGTGGAGGACTTCTTCTTTGAACTTTGAACTTGAACAGGCCAGCGCTGTGACTGCACGGAGCTCGTCACATCTAGAGATCGGACTATTTCCCGTCTGCGGGAGGATCTCCATCATCTTCAAGATCAGATCAAGAAGTTGCAGACGACCAAACAAACCCCCAAACAGCCGCAGAAGCCATCCCTGCCCACCATCTTTGTTATTACTCCCACATATGCAAGGTAGTCCTTCCGCTCATTCGGCCGCCTCATCTCCACTCTCCTCCGTCACTCGCTGTCGTCCTCACCTCTTCTCGGGTCTTCGTGTCTGTTTGCAGGCTGGTGCAGAAGGCCGAGCTGACCCGTCTGTCCCAGACTTTCCTTCATGTACCTCAGCTTCACTGGATCGTGGTGGAGGACTCGCCACAAAAGACGCCGCTTGTACATGACCTCCTGATGAAGAGCGGCCTGACCTACACACATCTGCACATGCTCACCGCAAAGGACCGCAAGCTTAAGGAGGTCAGTGGATAGCATCCTAGTTGCAAATGCTTATCCTTCAAGTGATTTTTTTTCACCCTGCTTGTGTACACACAAACACTATTTTGGGTTTGCTCTTCCTCAGGGTGACCCCAGCTGGCTGAAGCCCCGTGGGGTGGAGCAGAGAAACGAGGGACTGCGGTGGCTCAGGCAGGACAGGGAGGCTCAGCTGGGAGGGGACAGCCAGCAGGGAGTGGTTTATTTTGCTGACGATGATAACACGTACAGCCTGCAGCTCTTTGAAGAGGTGAGAGATGGAACAGCTTTTCCAGAAGCAGCTTCCCTTAGCATTGCTAAACCCCTGCACACTCAAACGTCGTCTTGTTCTGATCCAGATGCGGAGCACCCAGCTGGTTTCGGTGTGGCCGGTGGGACTGGTCGGTGGGATGAAATATGAGAGGCCAGTTGTTGAAGGAGGAAAGGTAGATGCTCGTTTGTCAGCTTGCGGATGATGTTGAAAATCAGAGAATAAATACCCATGTCAGGGCAAACCAACTAAAATCAAACAGTCTCAAAAGCCCGAACAGGTATACAAACATCTGTTCACAGGCTGGCTTCTTTTATCACACTAGAACTGTGAAACTTTAGCTACATTGGTTTGACTTAGGAACACCCGACACAATTCGAGATAAATCAATCTGATGTTTTTATGCTCACAGGATAAGTTCTTGTAGATGAATTTCAGCTTCTTTTTTTTTTAAGGTGGTTCGCTTTCACGTGGGCTGGCGCCCCAGTCGCCCCTTCCCCATGGACATGGCCGGCTTCGCCGTGTCCCTCAAACTGGTCCTGGCCAATCCGGAGGCCTGCTTTGATGGAGAGGCACCGATGGGCTTCCTGGAAAGCAGCTTCCTGAAGGGTCTGGTTACTATGGAAGAGCTGGAGCCCAAAGCAGATGACTGCACTAAAGTACGAGTGTGTGTTTGTAAAACAGAGAGAAATGGTGAAAGAGAATAAGGCAGAATCTGTGTTCATAGCAGATTTTATTTTTACTGACAGCCTCCTGTTATTCATTCTCAGGGAGAACAGACACTGACCTGTTTCTTTTGCCTCTGATGTAATATTCTAATAACGTCCAGATCTGTCGTGTTAGGATAATATTGTTTGAACTGCTCTTCTTTCCACACCTATGTGCTTTGCAGGTGCTGGTGTGGCACACACGGACAGAGAAACCGAAGATGAAGCGAGAGGACGCGTTGCAGGCTCAGGGACTGGGTTCAGACCCCGCTGTGGAGGTCTAAGGAACACACATACGCACACAGTCTATAGTATCCTCTGCTGTTAAACGCTGAGTCACTGTCTTTGCATTGAAAACAAAACCAACCTATAAAACAGAAAACACAGACACCATAAAAGAGACATTAATATATCCAAATTCATTGCGGCTGTCTGCTTTTAGGGCCAATCAGGTACTAAACGTAAATGGTTGTGTAGTGAGTGATCGTGTGTCACAGGTTTTCAGTTTGCTTTTGAGGTTTTTGATGTCGTACAAATGAGAGAATGATGAAGAGGAAGTTTAGTGAGTCACCCGAAGGGGGCGCCATCGTAAAACTCTGCAACTTCTGCAGAACTTTTTATCAATCAGGGGTTTTTCCAGGTTTGTATTCGAGGTTAATCCTGTACCTTGACTTATTTGTAGTATTATGAGAATGCTGTACAACATCCTCACTATAAGTGTTTTTTTTTATTTTTATCTGTGTGTTTTTTTTGGCTCTCAACTTGTCCCACATGCTTTGAGCGAGTTCAACATATGTGAAAACGCTCCCCTTGTTCAGGACACGTATGCTATATCTTTTGGTGTTTATATCTTTTAAACTTCTTAAAATATTTAACTTTTTGTGATTTTATTATTTTTTTGTTGTCTTTCTTTGAAGGGAATTTAAAGGGAAATGCCAAAAAGCAGGCCAGTTTTGTGCTTACAAGCGTAATGCAACAAAGCAACAAAAATAAAAACAGCCCAATTAATGCAAAGTAGTGAGCACATTTAAGAAATGCTGCCATGCAGAGGTGTTATAAGCACAACAGATGAACCACTTTAACTATATAGTGCAACACAAGCATAGGAAGGAATGGTTTCACGCCCAGTAGGGCTTTATGTTAAAGCTCCGAGCTTATGTGCTGGGTTTCAGTGTTTGCGCTAACAACAAATAACCGTTGTCATTTTTTCACGTTTTATTTTTGAATGGCTCTATTCAAACCAAGAAGCTGGAGCCCATTTAGCAGAATTAAATATGGTTCCATCAGTAGTTTGGCTCGTACTTGTGCGTTTGTTTTCCAGTACAAAACAGATAATCCACTGTATTGGGAAGAAAGGAAACAGTCAAATTTGTCCTCAACAGGCCGAAATGCCTCTCTACTTTGACGTATATGGTGTTTTACGTCTGCTGTTGAGGAAAAAGTATCAAATGTAAATAATTCTTCTTGAGCTCTGAATCAACAGAAGACTGATAGTAACAAACAAGCTAAATATCTTCAACAAGCTGTTGTTTTAGGACTCTGGATGAACAGTTAGGTTAGTGCCTGCTTTAGTGTGATTAGTGCCTGTGAGGACATTCTCTCCTGGTGTTCGTGTATTTATTGATGTAATATTGATCTCTACATTGTACAGTGTGATATTTTGTGCCCATGGCCTTGAAAATGAATCTCCATCATGTAAAACAGAATTTCTCATTGCCTCCTGTTATTAAAAGGTGACTAAATATAGTACAATGTCTTCCCACTTCCTTTTTGATAGTCAAAAAGAAGGTAAAATGTTTGGAATGCACCTACTGTGCCAGCCGTTAAACCCATGAGGGCACCAAACGGGTGAGTGGACACGGAAGCATGGTGCTGTTTATTTCCGGCTCTGGGTTTATTCTGCACTGAAATATGAGGAAATAGCTGAACAGATAACTTCTTTCACCTTTTTAGAAGTCTTTTTTCAGTTTTTTCAGGCAAACTTCTTGAAAAATGGTGTTTGATTAAAAATTGGGTTTGTCTTAGTAAAGCAGTTCAATGATTGATTTCTATCTTTTTTCCTTAGAAAAACATGCAACTTTTGCTTTCTCAAAGACATTAAGGCTATTTTGATCAGTAATAAGTTGCTTTGAGGCCTAAAGTGTAATAAGGAAACATTCTTCCCAGCATCTCAGCATTGTTTTTGTTTAGTGTTTTGCATCTAACTTTAAAAAGTCTGTTGGGGCCTCCTGTGAGTTTTACTCATCAGTTTTAACCTGTCTGTTCCTAATGACTAATCGTTTGGCTATGAAAATGTTGGCGTAGATTCTCATATGTCCAGCTCATGGTAATCCTAAGAGGATGTATGGTGTAACACCTTTAAGAACCAGGAAGAAGTGCAGCTGCCTTACACAAGCTCTTAGCTTTACAAAACCATATTCATCAAAACAACCATTAAATTTCTCGTTTTTTTCCTCTTTTTTGGAGTTAAGATATGGGAAATACTCCCCAACACTTGAAACTGTTAAAGAAATCACACCATTCTTTAGAAACTAAAAACAGAAATCGGAACCAAAACGTTTGCAAGCAGCTGTGACACCTTTAGGGTGACTTGAAACCCAGCCAAAAGCACATCTGTTCTGTCTCAGATCTTCTCTTTAGCCTGAGGCAGGCCAGTGACTTAACTCTGTGACACTTTTCAGTCTGTACATTTTATCGCTTTTGCCGTTTCTTTATAACCCTGTCTTCTGGGTGCTTTATGTTAAGGCTGATTTTCTTCAGATACACATTAGTCATCATCCTAACTTGTCTCAGCTTGGTGGTGACCGTGGCAGCCTGCCTCTTACATTGGGCCATCTCCTCAGCCCTTTAACAGTTTAGGACAGGCCGGATCCACCCTCTCTCCAGGGAAGCTGCCACTCTATGACCATACATAGTGTGTGGAGGTGTGAGTCCATGGCACAGAAGAGATGAAGGTGCCTTGTAAGGCGAGTAGGAGGACCTGAAGTCATAAAGTTAGAAGCGCAGTATCTTTGATGCCCAGTGAGTCACTCAAAATCCCATTCAGGTGCATCAGTTAATGCACACGCCTGCAGAGCTGACTGACGGTGACTCTGGGATGTGGTGACATGCCTTCGTTATTGAACAACACATCACACTTTAACCAGCATGTTTTTTTTCTTTCTGTGGTTTTCTGATTTTGGTGTGTCATCACAGTGTATGTGTGCATACATGCTCAAGACGGCGAGAGATCACGGCACATCCTGAATGAAGAAAACACAGACACTGAGATCATTACTCAACACACACGGGCAGGAGAGCTCCCACTCCCAGTCACACCTAGACGCCCCGATTACTGTCCCAATAAAGATGTCACGCCGATCTTTAGTTCTGTCTCACGTTCTCTTCTAAAGACCCCGTGCAAAACAAATACACAAATTGGGCTTTTGACGTGTTATGTTCACCTGTTTTGTCTTTGGAAGAAATCAAGTAAGACAACATTCAGGGCCAAACCCATTCAATCCATTTATTCCTGCAAACATACTCTCCACCAAGACATATTCAGCATGCTTGAACTGGAAAAAAACAATAGCCAGTCCAGATAAAAGAAAACACAACTAAATCAAAGAGAAGAAAAAAAACATGATACTGTCATACATAAGATTACATGTACACACTCCTTTTTTCCCTCTTCATCCCCATGGAGCATGTACACATGAAACAGTAGATGACCAAGAGCTGACCTCCGTGGGACTCCACATGTAATGCCGACTATCAGATTCAAAGCCTCCTACAAAAAACCCGAACATATTCTACCAGCAAGACAGTGAGAAAGCATGAATAGCAGCAACACCAGGTACTGAACTCCATCTATAAAACTGATCAACAATAATATGAGGAAACTGCTGAGAGGAAGAAAAAACACCTGCAGGAAAATCAATACTAGTTGTACATTTGTAGAATATATTGCATTAACAGGTAATTAGAAGTTGAAATCCAACTTGTTCTTGTCAACTGTATATTTAGCTATTTTTCTTAATTCAAGTTGAGGATCATTTTGTGTGTTTTGGGTGGACTGATGTGGGTACTGTGTTAAATGCCAAGTTAAATTATTTTAAAACTTTTATCAATGTCATGAGTGTGTGGTCAAAAAGGAAAACATTTCAATTATGTAAGATGGTGGATTAGCGACCGGTTTGTATTATCTTCATCTCTGACCTCAGTGGATATCAGAAGTTCAGCGGCTTGTGATTATGTCCAGAAATCTCAGATAAATGTCTCATGAAGCAACAGCTGGAAATCTACCAGCTCAGTCACGCCATCATTAATGTCATGTTTTACTTCAATATTGATGTGTACATACCTTGTTTTATGGACGTTTTATGGACGATGATTAATGTTGTGTTACAGAAAGTTAGATCACCCTTTGAGGTTAAAGGTGAACTCTGCACATTCCCCCTCTCAGAATGGGGACGTTCACTTTTGTTGTCTCTTGAGCTGATGTACAGTGTTTCAGTCCTGCTTGAATACACACCTTTGTGCCCCAAATTTTACCGGCGAGCTTTTATAATTGACTTGTTAAAATATATAAAGAGAAGGTGTGTGTTTTTGCCCAGAAGGAGTCCTTGATAATGAGAGTCCTTCACTGCTTGTGAGTGGGGCTCTGTTGGGAGAGAGAGTGTATCTGTGTGTTTGTGTGTGTGTGCGTTTCTGGTGATGATGACGGAAGTGCAGTTCTGGGCAGGGCTGGTGTGACGTGGTGCGTTAGAGTGACTCTGAGGAGCTCTCAGGCATTCGCTCACACAGAGGGAAAAGAGACAACAGTAGCACATCAGGTAAGACCTGGCAAACATTTCTCATTATTGATTATGTAAGATTCATGCACATCATTTGTTGATAACCATTTAAACCCGTTTTTCCTTTTTCTGATTTCGACACCTTTCACAAATATTTCAGATTGTTTTGAATTTCGTGTTCCAGCAGCAGTCCTGACAGTAGAAGCTTTTTTTTTTTTTTTTAAAAAGGAGGCCCATAGGATAAAGCCAGGGGCAGGGAATGTTGATGATTTTGTGTATTTTTCTCAGTTTCTGCTGATTAAATGTGCCTGTGTCTTATCTAACATAAAGTTCATAGCTTTAAGAGTCCCATCTCACCTCTGGTGTCAGCTCAGTGAATGGTGACAACAGCAGGTGTTTTATGCCATCACCGCTATTTGGTGCTGGACAAAACATAAGATGTCAGACTCTCATGTTTGTGGAAAAGAAGCTACATGTTTCCCCACCTTTTATTATTATAGAGCAACCAACATGTACTCTGACACTAGGTGGTGTAAAGTCTGTGACCAGCAGAACAGGACAGATCAGTGTCAAAGTCTGACTGTATGTGTGCCTGCCTGTATTTGTCTAACTGTCGGAACACTCTGTCTCTAGCTGTGACATGATATGAAATCTTTATCACAAAACTGATAACATCTGCCCGGGACACTCGCAGACGTAAACCCCTGCATTGTTTGCATAGCAGCTGCACTGCAGAGTGCTTACCAACCAGCTCCACTCTGAAATATGTGACAATTTTCTTACATACTGAAACCATTCCACTTCCATTAGGGAGAGAGAGGCCTAAAGAGTGAGGTGGGCAGCATTATGTAACAACATTAACCTCTAATCTCTCTTTGCCCTTTGTTTCAGAGGAAAGAAAAAAGAAAGAGGAACGCTGCAGCATAAGTAAAGTAAGAGCACAACAGAGCCCTCAAGAATTGACAGAAAGTGAGAGAAGAACAAATAGAAAAGATGACGATTGGCAAGAACTCCAGGAAGAGCTCAGTTCGAAGCTCCATCCGGACTCCAAAGTTCCTGGACAAGTCCAGTGGCTTCTACGGTCGCCTTGATGAACCTGAGAATGCCACAGAGGAGGTGGAGGTTGGAGTGGAGAAAGGTACAGATGATGGCATCGAGGAAAGAGGAGTCCAGAGCTCATCCCCTACTGTGGTGCACCCCTCAGGGGTAGATGACGAAGTGTTTGACTTCACCGATGGGATGATGGAGGATGATGGAGAGACTCTCCTGCGCAGGAAGCCAAGCCGTCTTAGCAGCAGGTGGAGGAGAAGCTCCAGGAGGAAGCAGAAGGAGGGGAGGGCTGAGGAAGAGCAAGCTGGAGAGGAGAGGCCCAGCCTGGTCACGGAGAGTCGAGGGGACTCCCCTATCCTGGAGGACTCCAGACTGAAGATTGAAGTGGGGATGGAGAAGTTAAGCAAGATGGAGGAAGAGCAAGAAAAGGTTGGAAAACAGAAAGAGCCTGCTCCTCATTTCCCTGCTCAGGAGGATGCAGATGACCAAGTCCTGATCAGAGACAAAAAGAGGGGACGAGAAGAGGATGGGGAGGAGGAAAGGAGGATGGAGAGCGAGCAAGAGGAGGGAATGAAGGTGGTGAAGAAGAACTCTGTAAAGAATTATCGCAGGGTAAGCTGTTGTTTCTGTCAGAATAATAACTGAACTTCTGCTTTCTGTCTCACATGTACATCATTTCCATATTTTCCATCACACCACCTGGTTAAAGTTTAATCTGGTGCACGTTATACAACCAAACGCTCCGAGCATGTGGAACAGGGAGTAAAGTTCTGCCCCTTCATCCTCCACGTAACGCAAACGGAGTTATTAATCACCATGGAGACTTATCACAGCGCCTTAATAATAGGCGTCCCTCAGGGTCAAAGTACAGCAGCCACTGGAACATGTCACAGACACCCTAAACAGCTTCACGTCACCTTTAATGACATAAAAGAATCGAGCCATGAACAGGGTCAAAGTGCAGCTGACTGCGTGTACTTTTTCCTGCCTCCCGTGTTCTAAAGATTTTCTGCTTGGACTAAAACACACATACTCAGGGTTGGCATTCCTATGGCTCCCATATCATGTGCTTTGATCAGTGGAATGAGACAAGGCAGCCTTGAACCTCCCTACTAAACCAACAGCATAAAAACATTCCTCTGCTGATCAGATCTACCCCTGGGCCTCACAGAAGTGAGAGTAGAGGACATTGTGACCACAGACACCTCAGGAGGGGGATCATTCAAAAGTATTGTTGGATATGTTACATGGGAGAATCTTTCAGTTTTTATCTTAAACCAAAAAAGTGCTGGCTGAGTATTTCCAAAATGCTTTCATGGCAACAAGCTTGATATTTCTTTCTAACAACATTCCAGTCTCCTTTTTACATGTAGACTGTTGGTTAACATAAACCATACAGGTGATTTTCTTTCCTATTGGTGTTTGTTTCCTGGTAATTTCCCTGGAACCAGCAGTGGCATTCTGCCCTAATCACTGACACAATGGTCACCTTGTGCACAGAACACGGAAGTGTCATTCCAGTGAACCGCAGCAGCAATTTGAAAAATAAACAGCAGTAAGATCAACAGGATCAGAACAGAGATCGAAGAAAAAAAGATTAAGCACCACCTGATTCCAAACTCAAACTAGAATGAGCACAATTGTGTAGCCTCACAGGAGATACTCTCAAGTCTTTAGGTGAAGAGAGATTATAAAGCCTATGATCTCATGTCTGACTCACACTGGATGTTGTTAAGATTTTAAAATGGACTTGGTATGAGTTCTAACCCATCCTCTTCCCCCCAGGCCTTTGACAGAGCCTTTCGGCGCGGCTGGGAGGCCTTCATCACAAACCTCTACAGCGTCACCCTCACATCTGTGACGTCATCCTCGCCACCACCGGCCTCTCCGTCGCTAAAAAAGAAGCATCTGCACAAGTCTGTGTTAGCTGAGTTTCAGTAGGTCTGGACAAAGACAAGGCCACTTCAAAGCTCTTTTTCTTACATTTGATATGATGAAACTTGGGATCCACCGAGATTTCTCTGCTGCTGAATAATGATGGACAATCCATGTACAACACTTTGCAGTGCCTCCCTGTGGTGCGTGAGGCCTTGAAGCATAAACTGCTTATTTTATTTACTGAGCCTTAATTGCTCTACATCACGTTTGAAATCTTAGCACAATTGGCGCACTTTATCCTGCACCAGCGGCATATTTTTACAAGCTTGTGGAGCCAAACTGTGTATTTTGTATAGAATCCGAGGGGACTGTGTGTTGTCTTTACAATCTGTAAAGATTGTAAATCTGTAAATCTGTAAATCTATGAAGAGCATAATATGCAAATGATCTCTGCTTTCTTTGGGCTGACAGTATGAAACAACGTGTTGATGTGTGACCAAAAGGAGCGGAAGATTTAAAGAAAAGCTATGACTGATCAGTGGACTTTTGTTCTGGAGATATTCATGTTCCTTTTAGGATGATCAATGAGACTGATTTCTGATTAAGCGTGTGCTTGCTATCAATAATCAGTTGAGGCGAAAAGGATAAAAGAAGTTGAAAGTGAAGACAGTCCTACTCAAACAGTCAGTATTTAGATGTTTTTATCTGATCTAAATGATTTAGCTGAAATTTGTACAGCAGTATTTATGGAGAAATTGCACATTTATCCATTTCAACTCTTTGAAAGATACAATTTTCCACTATTTGAAGATGAAACATGTATACACAGCTTGTTGGCTTCTTCCTCCTCAGTTTCCTGCATGTGTTCTGGTGATGGTTCCTCAACCTGAAGGGACACAATACTAAACTGTATGCATAGATTTGTGTTTAGAAACAAGCACAAATGAGCTTACTTTTCTGTTCATTCCTATGTACAAAGGCTACTGCAGCCTTATTGTCAAATTATATTTAAATACAGTTAATTGTGGACTTTTGGAGAAATAAAAAAGTTTTGAAAATAAAGCTGTCATTTTCTATCACCAAACACGTGTTTCAATTCCTTCTCTCAATAATGATTTCTCAGCTGTAGACTGGGGAGATCATCACATTGGCCTGTTTTTAGTATGACTCAAATGATATGAAAAATGTTTTTGTCTCTTGATCCCAGCTTTTAAAATGGTTTTCAGAGCAAGGTGAATCTTATTTACTAGATTCTGATTATTTTTTAAGGTGAATCTAACCTGTGACTACCAGGTTACATGGATTAGATATTGAATCAATGTTACACCAAAGCCACTCATCCCAAGTATAATTTAAACTATTCAAATTATTATTATTACTGCACAAGAACAACAATCTTACATTTCTGCAAGCTCAACTTAAGTGTAACTTGTTGTGTTGAACAGGCTGTCATTTCTATCTGAAACTCTTTGACCTTGTAATCTGATTTATATGCATTTTGAATCTAGAGACCCTTTGTCATGGGAGGTCCCTGCTCCATGTGTGCAGAAGTAGGAAGTGTTTTAGTTAGAAAGTCCTAATAAGCTTTCTTAAGTTTGCTCTGGTCTCAAATATTTCTATTGTTTGAGGCATCCATATTGTGGGGTTATTTTTGAATGACATAACAGGTCTCCACCATGTCCAGTCTCTGGATATAACTCAAAAAGATAATTACCATTTCCTTTATCATAATTTATTATCCTTTGTTTGTAATTATTTAGGATTCTGTCATATCAGCTGCAAAACATGTGTCCTCTGGGTACCTAATAAGTAGATGAAACTTTTTTAGGCAGCAGCTGCAAACTGGAACATTTGTGATGATTTCTCTCTCACATGTTGGGATACCTTTATAACTCCGCACACAGTCATTACAAACAGGTTGCACAGTAATGTATTTTATCACACAGTGTCACTCCGGGCTGTGGTTTCCTTCTCTATGCTGCCACCTGCTGCTCAAAACAGACACCGGATTATACCCAGCGGAAATGACATAGAAAAGAAAAAAACTATATTATCATTTTATTTATTTATTTTTTGAAGAAACCAGTTGTCAACTTATAACAACTTGGAACACTTTTTTGACCTTTTTTCTTTCAGTGCGAGCAGTTTTTTTCTCTTCTTTAAGTTGTTTGTCCCCGTTTCCTGGTGGGAGGAGTCCCGATAGCGGACATAAAAAGGAAATCATCCTGTTCCTTCTTCCACTTTCTTCTGGAGCTCGACTGAGGTAATATACTAAAAAAAACATTTACAAAGATGTTAGTATGTGGGCAGTAACGTTTAAGAGGTACTAGAACAGTAACACAGCGGTCATCTAAGGGGTAGTTTGCTGCATTTACATGAGCTAATGTTTAAGCTAGCTTTCCCTGTTTGCTGTGTATGCAGCATTGATTATGACTGAATACAATCTTTAACCATCCACCAGTAAGTCGCACCATCTTTGCCGGTAAACTTTCACCAACATTAACAGATGTCTATTGTCAACGTAATGTGCGCATTATTGGACAGATTTCGTATTCGCTGTAGTTAGAAGTTTTGTCCGGCCTAACTCTTAAGCAATGGCCGTAAAGTATTTGGCGCGGTTGGTCGCATCGTCTCTCAGTGATGATAATTTACACAGACCTGTACTGAATGACTGTGACTGCATTAAATTATTCTGATGTGAGACGATTTTTCATGAAATGTCCACGTTGTCCGGCAGCCCATGTTGGCGGCTGGAGCACGTTTCATTGGACGATCACGTGGTTGCTCTTCTGCAAAGGCTATCGGTGGATAGCATTATGCTAATACTTGTGTCAATATTTTTTATTTTACAGATGATCAGAGAGTTTAACGTCAAAGGCTCCACAGGTAAAATGTCATTTGTGATTTGCATTGCTCTGCAGTTAAGTGTTGTAGGCACATGATAAAGAGGGTGTAACTGTGACTGTAGACATGTCATGCAGCCTCATGCTACAGTGATGTTATATTTGAACTCTCTCACTGACTAAACCTCGTGAAGACACCTTATCTCATAATTCTGAGTAGCATGAAGCTTTTATTTAAATTATCTAGAGCCAGTTCTGGCAGTGATTTCAAAAGTTTGTCTTTGCCTTGCAGGTTGGGTGCCAGATGCCACACATCAGGTATTTGGATAACTGTTCCTTTCTTAGTTTAAACTTTGCAGCTCCACAAATGACTAGTCTGTTTCTTTATATTAAAAAAAAAAAGCCATCTGGCTCTGTGGGAGCTTTGTGTGCTGCAATGATGAATCTCTGAACTCTCTCTTACTGAATCAGCCTTTGAAGAAACTTCTTTACCAGATTCTGAGTAGCATATTGGTAACTTGTCTATTCCAAAAAATTTAAATGTACATATTGAACCCTATATTTTTTTTTTTTTTTTTTTACAGATGTCCAAGGCCATTCCATCTTGAAAATTAAAATGGAAGTTTGTTCACCAGCAGGTAAGCAACAGAATAGTTGAGGAACCTCTTAAGAATGCTCGACGTCTAGCTGATGAGTTTATAATAGACAAGCATATGCCTGACTCTTAATGATGATGGCTTATTTTTTCTGACCAGACATTCATGGACATCACAGATCATGTTTTACTCTGATTTAGAGCTAATTATTTTTTTCCGTTCAGAGGATGGCCTTTGTTTGCTGCTCTGACCGTAGCAGCAGGAGAGTGGAAAGGTGAGCTACATGTGGTTTAATGGGTGTAATAAGTTGTGGGTATGAAAGTGATGATTACAAATATTGACAAGCATATGCCTGACTATAGTGATGCTACCCTTTTAAATCTGATTTTTACCCTCACTTGCATTAATGCAGTTTGGAATTTTTGTGCATTTTATAAACCATATTTCTTTCTGCTAGATGGAGGCTTTGTGGGAAGCACCAGCAGGAAATCATGACATGACAGATGTAAGACATGCATTTAATTTGATCACAATCTTTAATACAGCCCCTCAGTAGCACGTTTGAAAGGATGAAATGGGGTAGCACCCATCAAAACACCTGGACGACTATTGTCGTATGGCATTTTGTCACCAAAGCCCTGATCGAACACGCCTCACTAAATGTCCACAGTAAGAGCTGTTGCTTGCTGCTAAAGTGGCCTTCTTTTTCTCCCCCTCTTGCAGTTCTTACCCATTGACTGTTTCGGAACATGAACCTTCAAATCGAGGTAAGATTTGAGACGCCCCCGCCACCCCACCCCTCCACGTGTTGCAGTTTCAATGATGATGAAACTTAGCTCACTTTGATTTGCTGTGAAACGACACGAACTTCTGAGCAACTGCATCCATTACTTTGAATCGTGAATGAGTTTTCTTAATCTTAAAAAAGAGGGTGACTTTTACTTTTTTTTTTTTTCTTTAAAGGACTTTACTGAGATGGTTAGACTGCTGCTGTGATGTGAAGGCCCTCTGGTTGAAGGTAAAACTCTACTGTAAAAGATAACTGTTCTCTTAGCTTCTGATAATGATGAGATACATCTGGAATCTCGTTCGTCTGAACTGCTGTTGAGAAATGGAATATCTGACATCAGAGACTGCACTGCTTTTAGCTGTGAAGTGCAGCCTGTGTTCTGTGCTCTAATTGATGGTATTGCTCCAACAGTACCTCGGCCCCGTGGTGGTCATGTTGCTCCCATCTCCTCTGGGCTTATAAAGGTAAGCGTGGAGAGATGGCACTCAGTTTTTGTAAAATACACACAGTTTCCCTTTTTTATGATGACAATCGCACATGTCTTACGCCTTGTGTCAACGCCAGACCTGAAAAGGTGAACCCACTGGTGTTGCCTTGGCAATAAGGTGATGGTCCGTTGGGGTTACCAACAGTCTGAATGGGGAAATGTGGAAAAAGGAGCCTTTGATTAGAATTCTAAGCCTGTATAATTAACTTTCTCATTTGTTTCAGGGTGAGGAGATGCTGTGGGACCCAGAAGGAAGGCTTGGTCTCAAACAAATGGACCTGCTTTCTCTTACCCCAGTGAGGTTGGTATCTGTCTGACGTGGCACCACTGCAGTACGCCAGAAATGATTATTTTGTTCATACCGCCCCAGTCTGAGAATTCATGACTGATTGGTATCCCCTCTGATCCTGGCTCCATTTAAAAAAAACTCTTTATTTTTTATTTATTTTTTAAATGCCGTCACGGTTGTTTCATTGTGTAACGGCATCTTTTCCTTGTTGCAGGATGTGTGCTCCAGGTGCTGAAGATCCAGAGCTCCCAACCCAGATACAATAATAAACGCATTTAGGTGAGTATCTAGCATGCAGCCGGTTTCTAATGTGCAGGCTCTAAAAGGATTATGATGATTTTGTTCATACCGCCCCAGTCTGAGAATCCATGACTGATTGGTATCCCCTCTGATCCCACGTCCACAACAATTAACAGTTGTAAGGCTTACAACGCTGAAGTGTTGTATAAATCGATTTCAGACCGGCATTTTCATATTTTGTTTTTGTCTTTTGTAGGTTGAAGTAAATGCCAAGTTGGGAATGAAGATTCAACTTGGTGAGTATTTCACTAGCTATCAGAATCCAGTTGAATGTTTTAGATGTGATGAGTACTTTTTTACCGCCCCAGTCTGAAAATTCATGACTGATTGGTATCCCCTCTGATCTGAAGTTAATTATTTTCTGTAAAGTCTAGTTGAAATATGGTCAAAAGCTGTGCCGTCGTGTTCTGATGTGGCCTCTCGTTGCAGATTTGTCGGACCAGAGGGATTTCTCCTGAAGTATCTAAACGTTTGATGGAAACTGTTTTTAGTAAATGTTCATGTCATGTTCTAATCTTGATGTACTTGTGAATTAAATTTGAACTTTGCATAACTATTTAATGTTCTGAAAATGACTTTAATAAAGCTCTTGATCTGAATCTCTACCGTCAATTTCTTACTTGCTACTAGACTGCTAAATCTACCAGTCATCTCTGAACCTGAGTGACTAAACATGCATTTTTATCAATTTCTTTTCATGAGAACCAGTGCTTGGTATGAACATGCTAACTTTTTGAGAATCAAACTAAATTAGCTTGGGTAACTTTCCTAATAAACATAACCCTTGAGTTTCACAAACCTGTGGGTTTTGGATTCTTCTAGATCCTAGTTTGTAAAAAAAGATGTAAAAATGCAAGGTCCTTAAATCAAGATGGTTGGTTGATTTTTTTTTTTTTTAGCAATTATGCAGTTTAATTGGTGCACAAATAACTCAATCATTTGGAAGTCATGTATGCTTTACCTTATTGTGGCAACATGTATTTATTGAAGCAGGAAACTGGAAACCAATGAGGCACAGACTTCACTGCAAGCAAAGTAATGGCATCAAACAAATGGTACTAAATATTCCAGGTGCAGTCAGCTTGAATAACAAGGTACAGTCATTAGTCAGAAGTAAAGATCCTAGCAGCAATATCATCTAGAAGCCAGTCCACTCCAGCTAACAGGTTTTCCCCTGTTACTGCACTGCAATCAATGATGCACCAATGATGACTCTTGATTTCATCCAAGGCCAGTGCCTGCAAAACAGAATCTACATTAAAAACATGAATTACACATTTTACTGACTTCCAAAAAGGGCCCTCCACAGCTTACATCTTTTATTGCTTCTTTAGACAGAGCCCCTGGTAGGTCCTGCTTGTTAGCAAATACCAGCAGTGTTGCACCAGCTAACCTCTGAAAGGGCAAGAAGCAATCAATGTTATGCAGCACTCCAAAAGGAGCTATTATTTCCTTGAATTTGATGATATAAATAAAAAAGCACTGAGTGCACGCATGTGTCTAATTTGAGTTGCTCAAAGTTTCTGTGTACCTCCTCCAACAGCAGGGCACTGAGCTCCTTCCTGCAGTCCTCCAGTCGGAGTCTGTCTGCGCTGTCCACCACCCACACCAGTCCGTCTGTGCTCTCAAAATAATTCCTCCAGTAAGAACGCAGCGACTTTTGACCACCTACATCCCAGATATTGAGTTTAAACCTTTACAACAGAGGAAAAAGAGGAGAGCGGGGGTAAGACTGGGTACTTGGGGATTATTACTGAATCAATAAGACACAAAAGAATACAGAGAACACCAGTTACACTTCAATTTGTACATAGCAAGAAGTGTGTAAGTGGATCAAGTCAGAAGGAAATTAACATTGTATTGCGCACCATTTTTTAAAATGGTATCGCAAACAGGGCCCATTTTGTGAACTATTAAGCACAAATTTCCCTTTACAGGGAAATAGTGGGAGGCAACAAGAGGATGCTCTGAGGAGCTGCCTAACTCTGGAGTAATGGCTCCAGTCCCGTTGAAGCTGTGCTGCTCCTACCCTTTGTGCTCCAGTGTTTTGATGTTGAAGCCCAGTGTTGGAGAGATGGTCGTGATGTCCTCCCCGTTAAACTTCTTCAGGATGGTGGTCTTGCCTGCGTTGTCCAGACCTCTGCAAGCGCCAGGTCAAAGAAAGCTCACACACCTGACAGCCCCCCAGAGAGGTAACCAAGGGTTGGCCAAACGGTCAACAGCAGCAAACCACAATGGCGTATATTTGTTATACTATATTCATAATTATTCTATGTACTTTTCTGCTCACATGTTTGCACAATTGACGTTATAAACAGCTACGTTCAACAAAGCTACTTTCTAGGGTTGTCTAGCTAGGCTATACCGTTACCGAAAGGATACAACATGAGGAGCCTCATTTCGCGCTCCTTCTGTTTCATCTTCTTCAAAATAGTCCGCAAACCCATTGCTGTGCTTTCCGAGCCCAATGTTGTCATCAAAGAAATACTGTATCTTAAAAACGTATGTTTTAAAATAAAAGATTTTTCGTTTCGTGGTGCATCATTGCTATCCGGAAACTTGCTGTAGTGCTATCCCCGCCCCCTTAACCCCGATTGGTTTATGCGTAGTCAACATATGTTTGATTGGTTGGATACTGCGAAATAACGTGATTGGTCAATAATTATTGGATGGCTGGTTGTGTTTTATAGCAAACGTGGGTTTTGGCGCCACCTTATGTATATTTTAGGCATTAGACATTTGATGCACCATTTGGAAATTTCTGTTGGACAGATATAGAATAAACTGAGCTATAACTCCACTAAAATGAATACATTTCATGTTTACTGTTCCTAAGAAAAATGAAAGTGTTTTTTATCTGATACATTAACAAGATCTTACAAGTATTCATCTTTTATAAATACATTTTCCTCTAATCCTACAAACAGCTAACTGAGCTAAATGAGTTTGCAAAACTGGAAGTTTAGGAGAGAAAAAAGAAAGTTCAAGCTTAGCTGATATAAAAGTTGTTGTTTTTTTACACTAAGCATACAAATCAATAACTACTGTGATTTTTTTGTTACTTGTGTACGATAGGATTTCCATACATTACTGTTTTTACCACACATTTGTTGGCTTTGATACTATCAGAATTAAACATTGTTAATGGATAAAATACCTTTAAAAAAATAGATTTGGATATTTTAGTTTTTTTTTCTTCTGAAGTTTCGTCTAGTTGTAGTGTGGAGGTGGATCATTTTCCCCCCAAAAAGTTTTTTTTTAAATTAAGCCAAGTTAAATTGACACTGAAGCAAAGTTAAATTTGATACTGAATCAAAAATTAAACTGAATAGTAACACACAGGTGAAAATAGCCAAGCTGAAGGACCAAACCAATATATTTTATTCCATATTTATGTCAACCTAAGTAGGATTTGTCCCACAGTTAATGGAGTACCCTCATGTCACTGCTATTGTAGTTTTAAATGAGGGACTTGAATAATCCCATCATAACAGGGTACTTAATTGAATTCTCTTGCCCCTTTCATATCATTTTATGTTTTCCCATAAGACTACAGCCTTGAAAAGAGAAATTATTATTCTAGAGTTTAAAATGCCCAAAATGTCATATTAAGAGAAAACAAGTAAAAGTTCAAAAGTTTGAAAAGCAATTTTCAAAGGCTAAAGTATATATGTATATATTTTTAAAGAGTAACAAAGTCCTACTGAAGGTTGTTTTACAGGAACTCTTCTAAACGTGTCCTTAGTAGAGGGTCTTTGCAAGAATTCAGAATATAAACTAAATCAAACCATTTATAGATTTATTCATGTTTTATTAATGTTTTTTCTTCCTGTCCCTTTTTCCTAAAAAATAGTTGGCTCCGGTTTGGGGGGTTGTTCCTTCATTTCCTGGCAAAGGAGCTCCAGAAAATCCCTGCACATGCTGGAAAACCGACCGACATATTCCTAATATGGTCAACAGCTCCAAGCTCTTCCTGTCCAAAAGGTCTGAGATTTACTGGCCATCAGCCACTACTGGACCTTCGATATTAAGCTTTAGGAGTGTTTCACACGTTTCACACGTTCAACCCGGACAATAGGGAAACACATATTGACTTTATGATGTTCTGCATGAAATGTCACTAAAGTGAAAGCCCGCAGGCTGACTGGACGCCGCGCAGCGCCCTGCCATTCTGAAATGGGACATCTTAAAAGAAAAAGAAACCGAAAGAAGATGCAGCGCTGTGTTGCATCATGGTGTAATGTGGGATGTCCTGTAATAAAAAAGCCGTTGGCGCCTGTCTACGCGCCTCACTCGCCACCAGTAGCTCACTAGGCAACCATCAAACCCTGAACCGTGCCAAAAGCAAGAAGCCACAGACTAGCCCAAACTCTGGACTCTGTTCCTTTACCGGGCTCTGCAGGTTGGATGTGCGCCAGGGGCTGGCATCTGGACGTGCCGACTAGACGATCCGAATCTAGTGAAGGTTGATCCAGCATGGCTAGACCTTTAACTAGTCTACTACTGCTGTGAAGTCAGAGATGCTCTTCTCACTCATGGACAGGGGGAACGAGCCACACAGCCCCAGCTTTCTGTCTGCAGAGGACAGCAACACCTGGACAGGTGAGTCCGGCTCACCTTAAGCAAATGATGTTTTCAGACATTTTACTTTAAAAAAGACCTGTGTTTAAATATATTCCTTTGTTCATTTTTCATTTTATAAGATACACATTTTTCCAATAAACGAACGTCTTTGTTATTTCCTAATGAACGTGCAGTAAACCTTTAATTTGAGATGTATGTAGGACAGTCTCAGTAAAATGTGTGGCAACCTCTTTATAGCTTTCACTTTTGATGTAAACAGATTTGAAACAGATGCCTGATAACATGATGTGTATTGCTGTTTCTCTGAGGGACTTTTTTTCTCAGAAATTTGAAAGTAAATGACATGTCATGTCATGGTCACTCTCAAGGGCCATACAGACCCTCGCTTCCTCTCCTCAAAGTTTTCTCAGCAATAGCAAAGTTTAGTTTAAAAAATAGACTTGTCTGAACATCAACAGGAGGAACAGCTTCTGGCATGTCTGAATCCGTTCTCAACTCCACAATGTTTGTCTTTTGCAAAACAAAAACAAAAAAGTGGAAACATTTTTTGTCAGAGGGAAAACAAGGGTCAACATCAGCTCAAAGGGGGGATCCAAACTGACCCTGAGTAGGAGTTGAAAAGACTGACTGTGATAGCAAAAGCTTTGGTTTCTGTATCAGGCAATAAATTGGGAATCACTTGTAGTTTTTTCTGATTTGTCACAGCTACACAGGTTATAGCTCACATCCAGCCCCTGGTGTCCCCGTCATGAGGGCTTTCCCAGAGTTACACTTTGAACTGTTGACACAACATAATATGGACACAATTCTGTTTTTTAAAAGAGGGCATGAACAATTGCAAACATCTGTCATTGCAAAACAAGTGATGATTGCTCTGATTTATTTTAGGTTGAGTTGTGGTTTCGTTTATTACTCGTGATTGAATTGTCAAGTCGTGACCTCGCCTAAAATCATGCGCTCAATCACAACTCGTTCCTCCTGATCTGAGCGCAGGTTAACGAGTGTCTTTACTGATCTGTGTTACTCTGTGATACCATGTGGCACATCCTGTGATAGACTCATCTCGTGACTTCTCAGATCTTTCAAATCATAATGCAATGTTAAAGAATATTGTAGAGCTGTGCTTAAAAAAAGATGCATCACAAAGGTGAAAGTGTTGTACAGATATGTAGCATCAGCTGTAAGGGAGGCCCCACAATTGTCATCAACTGTCTGTGCATTCATTTCTGCAGGAAATGGAGAGAGAACAACACCAAACTGGCACAAGATGGACAAAAAGGCAAGAGAAGAACAGACATGCGGCGAGGAAAAGCCGACAAAAACAAACAGAGAGGGCTGATGAACTTCATGAGGTTTGAAACTTTCACTCCTTCTAAGACACATTCTGCTCCCTCCTGCCTCCTTTAGTCTTCCTCTCAGCCACACCTACTGGCTCAAAGGCTGTGTGACAACTAGTGCGTATATTGTGTAACCTGGAAGAGTGTAGCCATTTCTTGTAAAGACTCTGCTTTAGGAGAAAGACTTTCACTCCCACTGGTGTACCCTCCCCTTTGGCCCTCCCCCTGTTCTTTGTCCTCATACACACACACACACACAAACACACACACATACTTGCATTCCTGACTGTGTTTCTTCTCTGGACCAGTCAGACTTTTTTTTTTTCATACCTACGAGTTAAATTAGCCAGTGAAACAACCAGAATTTTGTCTTTCCAACACACTCGTTCTTCTCTTTGTGACTTGCTCTATGTAATTGCAATCGCTAGTAACGGATGTCATTTCCTTGAACGGGACTCACAGTTTGTTGGCAAAAACGAAGACATTCCAATTATGACTGTATAAACACTTTTATTTTTTTTGGGACCACAATCATCAGTCTTCTGGCCCTGCGGGAGCACTGAGTCAAATCCCTCATTGTATTTGATTCGTGTGAACCACCAAAAAAAACCCGGATGCAACATATTCAGAACAAGTAGAAAATGACCCATTTACTACTTTCTGGTTCAGAATGAACAGGTGTGTATTTGGCACAGTGTATGTGTATAAATGACACAAGAATATTGGAAGAAGCATTGCAAAGGTGTTTTTTTTTTCTGCTTATCTGCTGTACTCAACTACATGCTTAAAAGCCAGAATCCCATTACTGGAGCAGTCTGATTCTATTGTCCGACAGCTCCTTCTCCCCTTTCTGATGAATTGCTGGTTTCTGGCCTCCAACAGGTGCCCTTCCGCTGAAAAATTAGGATCTGCCAAAATCAGCCATGCATTTATATTTCAGGGGCAGTAAAAACAAAAAAAAAGCTCTCACATTATCTTTTTATGGAGCAAAAAACTGCCTTTTGCTTACCTTTTTTCTCTAGTGTCTGTGCTGCTAACAGCAGGAGGTTTTTCTCATGATCTAGATAGAGACGTTTAGCTCACAGGGTGAGTTACCGGGAAACACTAACAGTCAAAAACTCTTTAAAAGTTGGTTTTAAAAATGAAGGGATAAAGATTAAATCCTGATGCTCGTGAAACTGTCGCGTGTCATTTATTACTCCTGTACATAGATGTGCACCTTGGTGAGGCACGTCTCATTCTGAGAGTGAAACCTGTTTACTACGCAAAGAATTGGCCCGATTCCAAATAATTCTGACAGGATTTTATTTTAAAAACTGTCACATCTAGTTGGAAAAATGTCTACTCACTGAATTTCTGAATCGACATGTGTCTCTTTTGTGAGTGTCGTCCTCGCTTTCACTTTCTCTCTTGATCCCTTGTAGTTCTGCTCTCAGCATATCGTTCAGGATAGGACTGAGGAAGCATGCCTTCACAAACGGGTTGATCTCATAAAAAGCTTGAAGCTGTGTCTGCAGTTCATGGTTTAATGGTTCAGCACAGGGGCCACTCTGTCTTAAGCCACACTGCTGCTTCCACGGACACTTTGTCGGTACACTATAGTAGGATTCTTATTACAGGGAAGAGCTTCCACTGGAACATAAAGTATACTACAATGGCGTCCAATCACAGACATGTTGATTTTTAAAGGTTTTAGCCACTAGATATATTACACTTTCTGCATCTGTCTGCAGGGAATCACAGTTTTCTTTGCCTCGCCCACCACTTACCCACTCATTTCATGCTGAGCTTGCAGCACTGTTGATTAAGAACAATACCTCAGTTCTCCTTTGGGGAGAACTCTGTTGCAGCACTTAAATAAAATCCTAAATAAACGTGTCAGTCGAGCTCAGGTCATGTCTTTATGCAGGGGGGGTTTAGTGTTTGCATTTCTTTTTCTTTTGATATATATCTTTAATCAGTTTAATGGCAGATGAGATAATCTCCAAGGTATAATAAAGATAAACCCGAGTCAACATTAACTCTTTCTCCTCCTTTTTGTTTCTACTGCTCAAACGTTAAACCAAGATTTCCATGTTTTACCTATAACTTGTTTTAATTACCTAAACCTCAATGACAGATCCGAAATGCAGTCAAACAAGAAGATGGAAAAGTGGGGGTTAAGAGGTAGTGATGAGGTTAAAATGAGAGTTACTTCCACTGGTCATCCTAATCCTGGCTGGTAGCATAACTGTTCACAAGTAGCAAAGATGAATATTTCAACAAATAAATCCACTGACTTCCAAATACGGGTACAGACGCATGAAAAAGTCCCCCAAAATCTCTGATTTCTTAATGTAGTCATAGTTAGAAATGTTGTGAGTGGGAATGGTTGCGTTACAGAGTGAGTAACAGTGATACTACACACACTGTTTGGCATGTGCTGCATGTTTGAAATGCAAAAATGGATGAGAAAAAAGTTATGAGCACAATCATGAAAAGGTCTCCAATTACAGTAAATAAGTCTGAGGAAAAGTAGGAGTAATTTTTCTTGAAGTTAGCATATTCAATATTGCCCTGTCTTTTATTGATTTGGGCTGTAATTTCATACTCCTCTAGTTTCTCAATTTTAACTCTCCTCCTTGTCCTTGTCCCCTCAGGAGCTTCAAAGTCTAGAGCAAGCAAATTCTGCTTTTCAAAAGGAGATCACTGGCTTGAAAAAGCAGCTTCTGCTCTACGAGAGGGCTCTGGAGCGTCATAAACCCTACTGCCACATCAAACTCTCTGCTGCAGCCATATCTCCCACCGGCCTCTCGATGTCCTCCTCAGGCCGCTGTAAAAGCAGCTCCAGCCCTCCCCAAGCCTCCGGCTCCCCCGGACCACCCCCCTCAACCTCCTGCACCTCCAGCGTAGAGCTTCAAATTCTCCATCCCACTAAGAGGACCCGTCTCTCACCTTCAGCCTCTGTTCCAGTGGCAGCTTCAGGGGCTGCTTCATCTGCTAAACTCCTCATTGCCTCTTCCTCCTCCTCCTCCTCCTGCTCCTCCTCCTCCTCCTTTCACAAACTACCTCTCGTCACATCGAGGCAAACAGGTGTCAGGCCAGACTGTGCTCATCATGCTCCCCCCACAGCTGCCCAGCTCAAGTCTGATAGCATTCACAAAGCCTCTTTGGTATCAGAAACTTCTCACTGTGCAGAGAATGCTTTTTCGATTCGACCGGATTCGATGCTGAATGCGTCATCAAACGCACAGACAACTTTATCCCATTTAGAGGCAGAAAAGATAAATGTTGTAGGGCAGAACTGTCTTCCGAATGCACCGCAGCTTTATCCAAGCCGGTTAAGTCAAAAACAAGACCATTCCACTCCACCATGTGCTCCTCTAACACCACCTCTTCCAGGCCCTGCCTCCAGGATGCACACCATTCCACCCCAGGCACACCTGGATCCATTTCCTGGTATTCCTGGTGCCTTTAAGCAGAGTTTTGATCCACCGGATTCATCCAGTTCTGGATCGCTGCTGTCCCTGCTCACTGTCCCCAGTCCTTATACTGTTGCTCAAACTACCTCCAACAGCTTGGATGGATTCCTCTTCCACTCTCCACCGTCACAAACACCACCGTTACCACAACTAGATTTTTCAAAAGATATTTCTTTGTCTGAATTCTTGGATATCAATGACTGGATCTTGAGTTGAATGAATTACCAATAGATCCACAATTGTCATTTAGTTCATACTTTGTGAGCAGACTCATAAAAGACAGAGATCTCTATTTTTGTCATTTAAAAAAAATTCTATCAGATTAATTCATCTTTGTTTTGTCTCAATGTCTTTAGTTTTAAAAATATTTTTTATTGTTTCATCCTCCTTTATAGTTATTTGAATTACATCAAATATGGTTTAAAATGGATGCCATCATTTCAACAACTGTCAAACCATGACATTAATTGTGCAGCATAAACACAACTGTTCCCGAAAACTTGACATCATGATGTTGCGACAAATACTTTGGAACTTTGCTTACTGCTAATTATTAAGAAAATGCTTTTTTTTTTTGCTCCTTGAGACAGTCTGTACGGACTGAGGAGTTAAACGGGAAGCAGCAGAGGCCAGACTATCCTGTTATAGTGTTAAAAAGAGCACAAGAAGAAGAGATGCGGAATCCTACATTTCTCCAGATTCAGAGATCATCGGATCTCATGGTTTGAGAACGCTTTTGGAAAAACCAAAAGCCAATCTGAACTCTTTAACAGTAGCAGACCACACAGAGAACACCTCAACACCTTGCTTAGCTTTCAGAGATAATGACAAAATCTCTCTGATATAAACCAAAAAACTAAAAAAATAAGGCTTCTTTAAGTATGCATCTTACAAGTTCCTAGAAGGCAATGAGCTAATTCTGCAATGAAACACCCTTTTTCAGTCCTCCCCCACCCACCTAAACAGTCAGCTAGTTGTACTAGGCAGGAAAATTGACACAGAAGGGGTAGAGTACTCATTTCCATTGCAACTTCATGGAAATGTCATTTGGAGACATTTCTATCTGGAGCTGCACTGTGAGCAGAAAACAGGTCCAAAGTGAACTCACAGTCTTCTATTGCTGCATACTCTAATGCCAATTAAACAATGTGACTAAAGTTATTATGGATGCCTGAAAAAGTCCTTAGTCTTTGAAATCTCATCTGAAAATAACAAGCTAAATCTGAGGACTTTGCAGTATGTATAGAAATAATTTCACTCTGGAGAAAATGGTTTATTTTTTATAGACTAAAAACAGATTTATTTTGTGCTTACTAAGGTGAGGCTCCAATGAGTTATGTTTACTTTTATTTGCTTGCGACAACTGTCAATCCTGCGGGGGCCTTAAAAAGTCTACATTTAGGTTTGTTTGTCTGCTTTCTTTATATAATTCAACCATAAAGCGACCAAGGTCAGGTGAGTGTAAATGAGAGGAATGACTGGGTTTGGAATGAACTTGTGATATAATTTTAATGTGATATTTTTTTACCAGTGTCAGTCCGCCTATACTTGTGTGAGGAATACAGGCTGTGGTGATGAAGTTATCAAGGAAAACTTCATTAAGGTTGGAATACCAAAGATTGCTTTGCACTTAACTTTCTCTCTCCTGGGTATCTAAACCTATGCTTAAAAAAAATGAGTTTGACACAGTTAAGATGGTGGTCAAATTCCTCATTTCAAGTGAGTCGAGTGGAAAACAAAAAGGTTTTGGGAAGACGAAGAAGTGTAAAATAGGAAAGGAGTTTCTTTTTTAGTTTCAGGAGATGAAAATGTATTTTCTTCATGATTGTTTTCATAATGATGATTTTGGATGTCCAGATGATTATTTATTGTAATAACCTTTACGTGCATTTAAGAAAGATACATTAGGACATGCTCTGCACAAGAGCATCTGTTTCAGACTAAAGTTGACTAGGTATGTGTGCTATTAATGACAATTTGTACTTCTGTTCAGTATATTTATGCTGCAATCCATGGTGCAATAGAAGTCACAAATAAAAAAAAACTTTCACTTAAACATTTCTGTTCTTGTTGAGTTTAGATATTTCCTCTCATATGGTAGACTGTAATGCAGGACACCAGCCTTCAAGATTTTATCCATGAAGAAAAATTAGACATGATCTTGCCCTCACCAGGTCTTAAAATTAGACAAATGCAGCCTTGGATGAAGATCACAAGATTTATTACACTGTGCCATTACTGAAAGAAAATGCAGAAGTAGATACACTGTCGACCTCACGGTTTTTTGTAGGACTTTGTTACAGTCAAGCTGAGGTCTAGTTTTAGCCAAGATTACAGCTTTCCAAGCAACAAACTACGTGGCTATTTCCATTTTTTCTCTAATAGAAAAGGCTGTGTTTTAAAAAAAACTTTAGTTTGTATTTAACAAACAATTGTCCCTATACAGTCTAAGTATGATGGAATATTTAGTTAGAATTGTAACTTTAACAACACATATAATTCGCTGCCACTACTGCAGCCTAGTGCACATTTATTACTGCAGCACATCTAGTGCCCTTTGTGAGGCTCCACGTTTTTATTTCGCCATCATCAAGTAAAAAAAAAGGTTTTAATCCATTTGAATAAATCGTTCCAATGCATCATAGTTTATGCCAAGCTCTGAGTCTGGAGTTTTAGGTCATAAGAACTATCCGACGAGGAGGGAGGAGGAGGACGCGCGTGGATAGCTGCGCTTCTGATTGCGCGTGCGTCAGAGTGTGAAGAACAATGGGTGAGGCTTGAGCCTCAAAGCCAACTTACAACCACACAGACTCACCTCACACGGGGAGCGAGGATAACGGGGGAAGGGGGGGGGAGAGGAGGAGTGGGGGAGTCAGACACAAACACTGACGAACGTCAAAGCCGGGCTCTGCTGGAGGTGGGGAGCTTTTATTTTCGAACGACACGGAGCACCAGCCAGGGGGGACGCGGGGCGACAGTGGCACAACTGCTGAAGATGAAGCCCATCTGAAAAAAGACAGGCAGCGAGGCCACGTAAATAAAAGGCATATAAATAAATAAATCCATGCTATAGCGTCATCTGCAGTGAGGAGCCTCATTCCTCCCTCTTCTTGCACCACCTTCAGGCTGAGGATCCAGCGTCAGGACGCAGGGATTGGAACGAGGGTGCATCCGGTTATTGCCTTCAAAACAGAGAGCGATGCAAAGCCTGTCTCCCTCTGTTCACTATTTGAAAACACTAATCTACGATTTTGATGGACGGTGGACAAAACCATATCAGTGCCTGCCTTTGATGAGTGAATGTTCAATTTGCGCGAAATTCTCGCAAACCAAGGCTTTTTTAATTACTCTGTTGTGCTGTAATAAGGGCAACGTACACAAAGATGTCCACATATATTTAAAGAGAGAAAAATGGTTACAAATCAACACATATGTTCTAAAAAAACCCAAACACCTTTAATTTCCTTCACCGATGTCCCCTGGCTCAGAACGTACTTCCCAACTTTTGTGTTCAGCCTTATGCCAACAATATTCACGTGTTTTGTTACTGTGTGCATGACCTCAATCAAACAAAGATTGCCTTTCATTTAGAAATGAGGTGCTGGACAATGAAAACGGAGCTTCGTTGTATTTTGCACACAATGAAGGAATTTTACAAAGAAAGGCTCAGAAAGAAGAAATCTAACAACTCATTTGAACTCCACAGTCTGCTTGTTACAGGGCATGTTAGTCGTCTTTGATTTGGAAATGCTGAAGTATGCATTAGAAAGTTGGGCTGTTTGGTTTTTCTTCGAGTTCACATCCACAGGTGAAACTTATTCGAGAGTCCAAGAGGGAGAAACGCGCAGCTGCCGTAAAGACTGTACAGCTTATACCTAAACAAAAACACCAGCCATATGACCAAAAATGCATTTGGGTCTTAAGGGACTCTCCTTTGAGATGACGGTTTAAACTGTAGTAGGCATTCAGCAGTTTATAATGCTCAAATTGTGCATTTATCCTTACATTTCCCTTCAGAGGGAGCAAAGGATGAGGGATTCTTTGGTATTAGTTAGACTCCGTGGTTGTTATTTTGAAAAGCGGAGTGTTCCCGTCTTCCTGGGCTGCTGCGTGCGCATTGACGCAGCTCTCCGAGGCGCTGGAAGACAGCCGGATAACGGGAACCGAGAAGGGGGACGGAGGCTAAACGCACCAGTCCGACAACCGGAGACTCGGCGGCATTGTATAACAGAGGCCTCCAGATTTCTTCGTGCACGGTGAAGCGGCCCCCCCTTCTCTGAACCCCCCAGGTTTCCACGTCCTCTGGTCGCGCACGGAGAGACGGAGCGGGGCTGCGGGGCTCGGCGCTGCATCGCCCGCTGGCCAAGGACCTGCACATGTCGGGACCGTTGCTTTCTCCGCCCTGATTCCGTTTGGGGAGCTCGGGAGAAGGTGGAGGAGGCTGTGTGGACTAAAAAACCCGTCAAGATCAACCTAATCATCGAGATCGGAGAAAATACCAATAACGAGCAGGCTCGTAACGGCCGAGAGAGGATCCCGTTCAAACAAGAAGGACAACAGTGATGCGGCAGCCGAGGTGGGCCCAGATTGATGATTTTATGATATCATCATCCACCACCAGGACCGGCCACTGGTTTTATTGATAAGGAGAATCATCGAGGTGAATAAACTGTAGACTGAGTCGGAGCGATTAGCTGGTTCTGACTTGGGCGATCAGAGCTTGATTGGCTTTTTTTGAGGTGTCCGATCGCAGCGACATTTCTGTGGGAGCCCCGCTGTACGATAACATATAGATATCCAGATTTAGGCCGATGACTTAGTCCGCCTGTGACGCCAATACAGCAGCAGAGGCGTTTGCGTCTGAGGAGACGCGCCTGTCTGAGCATCATCTGGTCGCCGCACAGGATACTCCTGCACGGGGGATGATACACAAGCGTTTTTACATCTGTGCGTAACTAAGCAGAAGATTTCAGGGATGCTGCTGCCATTTCCAGTCCGACTCTGATAGAGACAGCGAGGCGCGCAGCACGGGACTGGACACCCAGAACATTTCTCTCTCCTCACCTCTCCGCCTCTGCACCTCTCTCCCTCTTTATCTCTCACCCATACCCCCCCTCCCTATTTCTTCTCCTCTTTCTCCTCCACCGCTACCAACTATCGACCTTCTATTCATTTTAATCAACTAATCATCCATCTGTGCCTCAGAAAGCCACCCACTTTATCCCCTCGTCCATTCACCCATACAACCTCCTAAACGCCTCTTTACGCACTCAGTATCGTAAAGGCACGCGCCACCGCCATCTCCAGCCATCATGGAGACGACCAAGCTGCCTCCATCCAGCCCATCCTCGCCAACCACCAGCTTCTCGGTGCCCTCCGCGGAGAAGGTGGACGGATTCCCGCGGAGGTCCATGCGCAGAGCCCGGCAGAGGAGGTCCCACAGCTCGTCCCAGTTCCGGTACCAGAGCTCCCAGGTGGAGCTCACCCCACTGCCCCTGCTCAAAGGTGAGACTAATTTACTGTTGGAGCCACTGGTCCATGTCAAAGAAGAGGTTTTAGGAATAGATGGCTATGATGAAAGGTCTGCCAGATTTGTTTAAGTAGATGAACCCACCCAACACAACCATTGAGTTTCACCAATACATATTATTAGCTTTTAGCTATGGTCTCTGACCAGTAGAGCTTATAACATTTCTGAATATTAGTATTTTCAGATTTGCCCAGTATGCATTTTGTTATGTTCCCCCTCCCCCCCAATAAAAACAAGCTAAAAAGTACATTGAAATAGTCAATAGCCAAATGATTGTTTTGCCCAAGGTAAGGTGGATTCAGTTCGCAATTCATTTAAACAACAGTACATTTTTAAACTGGAGATACCACAACCATAACGTCTTTGCCTTTTGTAAGATAAATAGGAAAGATCTTGTCTGTTTTCACTGCAATTCCGAAAGAAAATAAATTTAGAAAGAAAAATAACAAAAAACCTGAATGTTCCTAATTGTTAAAAAATGTCTTGTTGTCAAACATAAATTGAAATGTTTGCTTCAAAACAAAAGAAAACAGACTCTTCCTCTATTGAGTCACTATACTTTGCACGGGCAGTTTTCATCTCCAGTGAATCACAGCACTATCAAATGTCAGCTGGTTTCCTTGATGGGTTGATTTGGGAAATGGGAGAAGCATCTCCCCTGTGGTGAAGCCTTACTCTCTTGACAGACCACTGTTGTGGGTTAGATATGCTTCTTAACTGTTTTGCTGAACAAATCTCAAGCTAGAGATATATAAAACATGAAACACTCTTGTACCAAAGGTGGCCTGTTAAGATCTCGACACTCCGACTAGTACAACATTCATCAAAAAGACTGTTGGATCGGCACTGTTTGCAGGTGTGTTGTTGCCATAGCTGTGGTCCCAGAGCTGCCTGAAATACACAGAGGCCACTTTGAGCACCGTGTGAGCAAGTTTAATGGAGTAAAAGGCACAAAGCTGCAAAAGATGTGGAACCCACTGGTTGTCAGATGCATTGTCTGTAGTTTGCAGCTCCTGCCGATTTACCGTCCGAACCTGAAGTCAACACTGGATGATGCCAGATATATGCATGTGTATCAAGGTAACTGTGCAGGTTTTCTGGATGATATTTAAGAGATTGAATACTGTTTGCGTTTCTGATATGTAGCTGGCTGGATAGCAGCTGAAGTTAAAGGAGTGAACTGACTCCAGTTATTTAATGTGCAATAAAAGAACAAAACGTGTCAGATAAATAAGTTCTTTTGAACTTTTTTGACACCTGGCCAATACGTTATCTTTGTTCATACTCCTTCCTTTTCATATATTTGTTGTCCAGCCCTGCATTATGTATTTCTTTATCAGTGTTTGCTGCAGATTATTTATATTTTCCTCGTTTTTTTTAAGGTCATGCTTCCTTTCATGTGGCCTGCAATCTTTTCCCCTCAACCCTATAAGGAGAGCAGAGACTTCTGCTTTAGAGAGGGCATGCTTGTGTGTATACACTCTTGTGTGTTTTTATGCCTAATTTCCCCAGGCTTTAACTTCCTCTCAGGCATGTGAGTGAGGTGTAAGTGCATCCTAGAGATGGAGGGCTTTTATTGCATCTCAACAGCACACATGTTCAGATCTGTCTCTGCACATGTGCTGCTGCTGCTGTTATACAGTAGCAGAGGCGCTTGTTACTACACGGTTGCAATACTGCAGCAGGATTGTCTCTAGATACCCAGGAGGAATGAATAGTAAGATCCTGCAGCACCAGGGCAAAGGAAATGTCTGCCATGGGGAAGTCTCTGATGTGCCTTACATGAGCCTTGTGTAGACAGACTGGGAGGCGTATTTCCCCTCAGAGTCGCATTCCTCGTGCTGACTTCAACCACACCTCTTGTTTATGGCAGGTCATCCCTGCGTAAAGATTCCAGCCCAACGTGATGAAGCCATATATCATGTAATAATGAGTTATATCGTCCCAAAAAATATTCGACACAACCTGTGATGAGCACGTCGTGTGTTTGCCATGTCATTGGTCACGAAACCAAAACTGAGCCAAAATGTTTAATTAATTCTGAAGAAACTATAGACACTCTTCTAGCCTTTGTAAAAATTGAAAAGCTAGGTAGCACAAGGGTTGCTGCCAATCAAAGTCCCTTAATTTTATTGTGATCAATACAAATTTAGGGAGTGGATGTCACAGCAAATGAACCCTCTGGTCAGACAGTGCATTGTGCAGATAAAGTGCAAAAAATATAAGAGCTACAGCTTAGATGTTATATGCCTCTTTGTTATAAGATGATAGCAACATCTTAATAAAGTTTTGTCTGAACAAACGGCAAAACTTTGGATACACCCAAAGTGAAGATGTTTGGTCATCCAGGACTGATCACTTGGGCTGTTTTTCTGTCAGTGGACCTCGGCACCTTGCAGTCATTTAGTCCACCATGAGCTCCTGTGTTTGCTAAAAAAACTGACATACAGTCTAATGAGAGGCCATGTGTCAGCAAAAGCTGGGCTGAAACTGGGTCATCAACAGGACAATGATCCCAAACACTGCAACAAATCTGCAACAGAATGTTCAGACCTCATAGTCATAAATGTTGTGGTTGGACCTTAAGGGAGCTGTGCATGAAAATATCCCCAAATACCAATAATATAATTAAAACGGTGAAAAGGTGTTTACCATAATCTGTCCACAAGGTTTTTAGAGATCGATAAAAGCATACAGAAAAAATTACTTAAAGTCATTGCTCTTAAAGTTAGTTCTACAAGATATTAAATGATAGATTGAACTTAGTTTTTTAAACACAAATTTGGCTTCTGTTTTTTTTTAGATTTTAATGACAAGGTATAATATGTATTTGCTAATTTCAAGTTATATATATCTAAGAGCCCATTTGTCTTTCATTAGTCATGATATATCAAATCTTACAATTGTAAGAGTATGTACTTTCTTTTTCAAGAGGAATTCTCGACTCTGTTACAGTCATATTGAAAGCTGTTCAAACCACTGATAGTGAACATATATTTTCTGATAAGGGCCTTTATACTACTGGTTTCAACAATCAAACCACAAGGACAGAGTAGGCTCACAAACTGACTCGTGCAGTAGCGGTTGGAATTTGAAACCTTTAAAAAACTTTTTATTGTGTTTGGCATGACTAATCCAGAAAACAAGGCCGTACTTTGATATTTGTTTTCTGTGGCTACTTAGTGGTTTTCGTCCATAATGTGCAATATTATGTGCCTGTATTCTATGAAACACGGTCACATTTTACGTCATTGTGTGTATAATGTGCAGTTACAATAGTTTTTTAAAACTGGACCAAATGAAAATGATGAACTTCTTTCTTATTTGAATCTGCTGTTATGCAAACGGTTATGTACCAAAACCTACATAGTCATATAATCCCCACCTTTGCCTCAGCTAATACATGTTTCTTTTCGCCTTAAAAATGGTCTGAACCCGCAGAGGAGCATGTAATCCCACAGTGTTATTTGGAAGCAGCTTCATTATTTGTGACTTACAATGGATTATATACAAATGCATACATTCAACTAGAACCTTAACATTTAAACGCAGTGCATTCAGCACATCAGAATTCAGAATCAGAAATCGCTTTATTGACCAAATGTACAGAGTACACAGGGATTTGACCTGCTATCCCAGCACAGGACAATTTAAATAACAAATTTGAAAAATTTGCTGAAAGGCAAGGGTAACAACACACTTTTTACTGGTTCGTGTGCAATGTAAGAGGCTTACATTACATTTGGGCATCTGTGTTTGGCAAAGATTTCCTCCGACTTCTTCTGTTTCCACCTGAGGTCAGATTAGGCAATGACTTTGAATTGGATGAGCGTGTGTGTGATTGTCTGGCTGTCTGCGTTAGACCTGTAATGGACTACTGACACAGCCAGGGACTAACCTGCCTCTTCCCCAGTGTTAGCTAGGATTGACTCAAGCTCCCCCACGGATGTAGACAATAGATGGATAATGTGATCTTGAGGTTAGATGCTATCCTTGTGAGTCTTTGGTAAACAGGGAGATGACGTGGAACACCGTACTGGCCAATCGCGAGCTGCAGGGATGGTCGAGGCAGCCAATTAATCAATAGATGAGGGATGCTGGGTCCACATAATCCCTTGCATAGTTTATTCATGTTTTAGCAGTGGCCTGCATGCACATATACACGTTTACACATACACAGAGATTTAATGTGCTCTCGGACTTGTCCTTTGCTTCAAAATGGTTGCAATTTTCTGCAGTGCACAGTTTATTGCTGCGATTAGATGTACTTGTTTGAAATGTGGAATTCATTAGTTAGCCAATCCATCAAGGTCTGAAAACACTCTTCTGGTAAGACACTGTCATGTTCCAGAAGTCCTTCTCTTAGACGGCCTAACACAGCCTCACCTTTCTGCTGGCGCTGATGGTGTTTATAGCTCCACAGATTTTCATGTTATGAAGACTTGAGATTGATCTCTGCCTTTGTCTCTATTAGCAGTTGCTGCTTTTAAAGGTGTTCCTCTTTTTACTCTGGCTAAAAATGACTTGATAATAAGTGTGAGGACAGGTGAAAATTTCCGACAGGCTCCTGCATGAGATACACATTGAATCACAGCAAGCCACCAGTACTCAGGGGGGTTCTTTGGGAACCAAATTTACTGTCATGCGCTAAAAAAAGCTGCTTGAAAAAAGCCACCTGGTAGGTCTCAAAATGCTATCAGGCTGGAGTTGATCATTTACCCAGGTTTTCTGTCTCCACTACTCTCCACATTAACTGGATGGAGGCTTTTTGCTTCGTTTTCTCAATGCTCCACCTTCATAAGTTTTCATAAAGTTTTGGTAAAATTACATCTTGTGTAGTGTTTCTGGCTGTCTAACCCTACTGAACACAAACTTCTACCTTGCTACTGGAACATATTTTCAATGGAAATTGTCAGTAGATTAAAAAAGTTTTCCTCATATCGCAGCGTGTTTTTATCCATATGCCAGCAATCCAGAATCTGAAGAGAAACATGCAAATATTCAAAATTATTAGATTGATTCGGCTTTAAAAGAGTGGTCCTTTAGAAGTAATCGTTGACATACTACTAGATACAACAGTAAAAAGCTTGAGTGTCAAACAATGGCAGGGCAGTTCATTTGTAAAATTATGCTGACTTGATCATCGGGTAAGTCCTCGACTGTGTCCTGGTTGTTGTCCTCTGTGTCTTCAGTCACACTGCAGCTCTCTGTCTTACCAGAGAATCGGCTCGCAGCTCTCCCCGATTGTGATGCTCTCCCCTGGGGCCCCAGACACCAGCTCGGCTTCCCGGTCACGGGTGTTGTGCTGTCGCTGGCAGGCTAACCAGACTTAAGGTCACATTCTTGCCCAGCATCTAGTCAGCAGACTTACAAACTTGCGATTAAGATTCGTGGCCGGCTCAAACAGCAGAGAGTTTGCACAAATGTGGCTTCAGGAGGATTTTTGAGCATTCGTTTTTCAACATGATGCCAAGGCAATATTCAACAAGGCACCTCTGTGTTGCCCAATTCTGACCTTGAGAAAGACTCAGTTTTGTATCCCTCTGGAGCTAATTTGTAGATATTTGTAGGCCTCTTCCTCCTTTTCATCTTAGGGTGAGGCCTGTAATGGATGTAAAGATGCACCGTTGTGAAGGATAAAAATCATTGCAATGGAATCCTAATTGCAAATGCAGAAATATTAACATTAAGTTGAACGAGACTCCGACAATGTTAAATGTATTTATATCTCTGCAATTAGAGCTCTGAACAATGCAGTTGAAAGTGCAGGTTGAAATATTACTGCTGTGCATAGAAATGTGATCCAGAAATCAAATTAAGGGTGCAATTTTTGCAAACCGGGCTCAACCTTTCTGGGCTTTGTTCCACAGTTGGTCAGTAATCCTGTTCGGAGCTACCTAAGGATGAAAGTTAAAGGTCGTCATCATTTATTTATTTAGGGATATGTGTGCATACGTGTATAGTTATGATGCAAACAGCGATCGGGGGAGGCTTTCAGATTGATCTATATATTCTGAAACATTACAGCAAACAGTATAGTCATGAGATGGAAATACAAAAAAAATGAATGCAACACATTAAAAAGGCAACCATCAATGTGCTTTTGATTTAAAAAAAAGAGAAAGAAAGTCAGGCCATTGGCAAGTATATATCTGTATTTGGTATTTGGAAGTCAGAAGACGATCATATGAAGACTATTCCTGTAAACTGAGTGTCACCAGAGGCTCTAGTTTTGTTGTCCCAGTTACAGAAGATAAATACATTTGGTCAGCTTCATCATTTGATCTTGAAAATAGCTGCCAGTAATAAAAACAAGAGATATAATTCACGTTTTACCACTGCTGCTTTATTAAGCCACTTGTGGTGTTGAATTTGTTCTTTTCAGAACAGAAGTTTATCTAGTTATTTGTCATTATGTCTGGCATGCAACTTACTATTATTATGATACATGCAAACATCCTATTTTAAAAAGTACCCATTTTCACAAATAGTCTCATAAATGTTTACAATTCCCTTTGCTTGACGCTCCCATCTTTCTTCCATCCGCTGTCTTTTAAAAGGCTTGCTGATTGGCTTCAAACACTGTCAGGCCCCAGAGGATGCTGTGTGAGCATAGAGGTTGTTAAGTCTCCTGCACCTGCACACTGCTGGTTACTGCTAATGTTTAAGTGTCTCTAAAAGCCTTGACAGAGTTTACCGATACAACACAACTGCTACAGATGATATAACCGAATTAGACTTTGTTATACAGGGAAAAACATGGTTGTATGATAGTAAGAACGAAAGGCCACATTTTAAGGTAAAATGGTCATGTGAAACACCACATTTCAGCATATTCAAGAGAGAAAAGATCTGTTACAGGCCAGCAGGTGCTTTTTTTTACCACTGTTACCTCTCTTGCAGTTTTTGCCCGATTATGCCTTCAGGTTGCTGAATGCTGTTAAGCAGGTCAAAGTATGCATTTGCAAGCCTTCTGTTTCTGATATGAAATGCATTTCAAATGATCCCACTGCAGTCTGCAAATGTACAAAAATACTCTGCTGATTATGTTTCATAATGTGCTCAAAATGGTCTAGTTTCACAGACAACAATAGAGGGATTAGAAGGGAAACATGCTGTTAGACATGCACATTGAAACCCAAATAATACCTAATAAGATCTAATCAACTTAAAACAAATATTTTGCTTAATGCTTATAAAAAAGGATGTAGGTAATGTTTGATTAATAGCAAACTGCTGTGGCAATGCTATTTCCTTATGAGTAAATGTAAGCTGTTTGTTAGGTAAATTGCAACTGAATAATTGTAAAAACTAAAGTTTTATGATACAGTTCTGTAATGCTAACTTTTTTATTTACTTGAGGGAGGTTAACAATACTGATAAAGCGGCAGCAAGTCTTTTACCATGACAATTATTTGTTCTTATCATTTCTGACAACACTTACATATACATAAAGACAAACGGATGCAAATCTTGAGGTGTAAAGATTGGTGGAATAGAACAGGACCAAATCAATACCTGATTTAAATTTGTTCTTGATTTGCCTCTTAAGTTTGAGCTGTGATGAAGCCACAAATTGACAGCGTTCCATCAACAACTCAGAAAATCAGTTGGAATTGTTGACTGACAATGGAGAGTTTAAAAGCTGTGACAACTTATTTAGCTACTTTATAGACATGAAAATAGGTTGTTAGTGTGGTCGCTGACAGAGGTTGGACAACATGACATTTTCAACTGATGTAATTAGTGGAAAATTGACATGTTGGATGTTCTAACGACAGCCCTTTGGAGTGACAAATGAGAAAAAAGCCTTTCTAGCTTTAGAGATAAAACATTATGAAAAGAGATGAAGCCTTTCATTTATCTCCCGTGTGTATCCCTGATTTAACAAAGGCAAGTGGTCACTATGTTTAAAAAAATGAACATGCACTACATTTAGCAGCACTCAGTGATTAAAATCTGTGGTGTACTTCAGGTGATATTATTACTTTTTATTCTCCCTGATTCTGTTAGTCTGTGTTGGACATGTAAGGTGGTCACCTGTTAACGTATGTGTGGTTTACTATTCATTTGTCCAGCATGTTGTTTGTCTGCGTTGTAATAATTAATGTACAGAAGGTTCTGTTTTAAAAGTGGTGTTTACAGTAAAGCGGTCACCTTCTTACACAGCTTGTATGTGGGCGATTGAATGACTGTGTGTGTGTATTTGTGTGTGTTCGGGCCAGCTGGATGGGTCTGGTATTGGGTTACAGAAGGCATTACAAAAGCCATGGAGTAGTTTTTTCTTTCTATTTCAGATCAATTAAGTGGGAGGAGTGAGGGGGAAAGTAAAGGGAGGGGTGATGAAAGAAATGGAGTGGATGAGGAAAGAGGAAATGACTGAACATTAAGTTGACAGGTAGAGGAGGAACTGTGGGAGAAGGAGAGACAGATAAAAAAAATGGCAGAGGATATTGCAGGGGAGAGGATATAATGAAAGGATGAACAATGCAATAACCAGTTACTGCTGTGTGACTGAGGAAAGAGCTGATTCCTGAATGGCTACATATAATATAACTTGGGGAAAATACATTTTCCAACTCAGGTACCACAAATCTCTGCTTTGTGTTTTTTTTTTCTCTTAAACATTCTCTTAGGTAAGACATTTAAAGAAAACAATTAAACATGTGCTCAGCAGAGGTTACTGGCATGAAGAAGCGCATCACCTTAAAAAAATTATGACCCGTTCTTTTTCTTAAAAAACATTTTGTGAAAAGCTGCAGCATGCAAGAGGCTACTGGTCAGATTCTGAGCATGTCTCCAGCCGGGAGAGCCAACTTCTTTTTTGCCTCATTAGGCAAAAAATGCTTTTAGAAACGATTTTTGATATCCTTACTTGCTGAAAGTCATTCAGTTGGTCATATACAGGTTTTATTTTTAACCAAATGCTTAGGATTATTACCGTCACTAATTGGCTAAACCATGCTTGCTTTATTCTACTCAGGGCTGTATTCTACTCAGGGCCTGCAAGAGATGAGAGGCAGGGTAAAGAATGACTGGTCACCAATCCATCAAAGAGACAAACAATCACGCCTTCCAAGACTTGAAAATGGTGATTTAACATGTATATTTTTGGACTGCAGAAGGAGGCTTGGGTGCTGGAAAGAATCAAACAGAAAGGCCCCAATCGGGATTTGAAGTTGGACCTGATGTTAATTAATTTTCCGTTAATTATCCAGTAGTTTGAAACATATTTCACTAATCAGTCATCCCAATTTTATTTGGGTTATATGTTTTCTGAGGTGAGAACAAAGCCTTTAAAATCAGTGGTCCATTAGACTGGGATGTCAAAACAAAGAAGCTACACACCTAAGTACTACTGTATATCTACTTGAGGATGATATAGATAAAAAGAAAAACAGGTTAGAAAATGTTAGATTACAGATTTGAAGCCCAGCAAGAGCTCCCAGCTGGCTGCTGCTCATCATTTAACGTGGTAGAAAGTTTTATTAGTAGTAATAGTCAAAATGGTGTTACTATTTCCTATTTTTTCACCAGTAACAGGCTGTACTTGTAACTCTATTTACATGCATTATGTTAATAAACTGCTGGACACATTACCTATTCTTGGTACCATCACACAGTGAAGCCTTCAGAGTGTTTCCTGTTCTAATTTAAAGCAGCAGGATGATTTGTCCTGTTCTTTCCTGGCAGGTAGATAGCTGTTTACACTTAAATCTTTTTGAAAATCGGAGGATAGCAGATTTATGTTGGCACATCATAGTTTCCTTCTCATTTTTCTTCGTAATTATGATATTTTTGAACCAGATAATGATGTGGATGTTCTTTGTGTCATTAAGAGGGTTAGGATTAAATGATTCAAAGATAGACTTGAAGTGCGTCACATAAACCCCTTAAGGTGATATTTATGCTGCCCT
The DNA here is from genome assembly GCA_013363375.1 of Menidia beryllina. Lineage (NCBI taxonomy): Eukaryota > Metazoa > Chordata > Actinopteri > Atheriniformes > Atherinopsidae > Menidia > Menidia beryllina. The sequence goes on from JABUIW010000074.1 coordinate 324,270, forward strand.
GACTTTTACACTGCATGGCGTCTCTCTGTTAATAGCTGCTGTAGCTCCCTTCTACTATTTATAACTGTGTCTTCCTCTTCTTTATCTCTCTCTTCCCCCCCTTTCCCATCCAATACTCTCTGCGTCATTCTATCTGTGCATTGAGTGTGTGTGTTCACTGACAGAGGTGCAGAGGCGGTTTGGGTGGAAGCTGAAAAAGAAGCTGGCCTCTTTTCTTTCTGTCTCTCTGTGTCACACACTGAGCCCCAAACAGAATAACTGTTATTTAAAGACTTGAGCTGTAGTTGCTCTTTTTAAAAAAAGCCTCAAAGGGATAGATGGGTGGAGAGGAGAGGAGAGATGGAGGGAAAGAACAGAGGGTCCAAGGGAGGTACCTAGTGATGGAAAATGAGAGGTGGAGGAGAATGAGGATGATGTCATCCTTTAACCCTATACCACTCCCTTCTTTTTGCTCCTGCTCCCTCCTTAGATTCTTCCTCCCCGCCTTTCCTCGTCTGTTATCCTCTCTCCAGCAGGACTATATTTAGGTTTTTGCAGATGTGTGTTTGTGTTTTGAAGCTGTTCCAGTTTGTTGTCACTGCTCCGTCTTATATGCTGCTTCTCCTTTTACCAAATCCTCCAGCTCTTTCTACCCATTTTGACGGTCACATGACACCATCGACATGACTCATTCCTCCACATTGTCCACTTAGAAAACACCCTTTGAAATGTTAAAGACCTGGACTCAATAGAATATAATAAATGTAAATAAAAATGTTAAAGAATAGTAAAAAGATCCAAAACAGTTTTAAGAACGTCCCATGCTGTAGGAGCTAATGCTCTCATATCCTGTACCATCCCAGCTGACTTTTCAGCTGTGCAGTGATTACAAGGTGAATGGTCCCTATGGTCTTTTGCACAGGGCACGCCGAACCTGTGATTCCACGAATCTACACACTGACTTCCCCAAGAGAACCATGTTGTGTTATTGTTTTTTGCCCCCTTCTTCTATATTTTTTATTTCTAGAATCTTTTCTCGTTGATTTGAATTAAGAAAGTTTAGCTGTGAAATGTTTAATCAGAGTTGATTTTTGTTAGCATTACACAATGTTTTCAGTCTTTTGATGTCCCTATTCAGGCATTTTGGTTTAAAATCTAAAATCTGCATGCATTTTTCAGTCTAAGCATATATGTCTTCTTTGTATGTTTGTGAAAGAGCAATTAGGGTAAGTAACTGGAAAAAAAACATGACTCTCAATTTGTATTCACATCTAAATTGTAAAATCTAAAATGTAGTCTTATGTTATATAATGTGGTTTAAAAATGCTTAATATATATAGATTAAGAGGTGGTGTATAGGATCATTGGGATTATTTCTGTGCTCTGTGGGGGTCTTTAAAAGTTATCTCTCTGTGCAGTCATTAATATAGTTGTAACAAAAAGACAAGTATTATAAAAACGCAGCGTCCTCGTTTCAGGCCGGAAATGAAGAGTAATTGTTTTTTTGTAGTGCAGAAGAGTGTTTTACACCTGCTGTCCCTGACTCTTGATTTTAACACTCTTTTGTTCGTGATGTAACTTAGTCCAGTGTGAACTGAGTTTGTCGTCAGTTTAAAAGACGGGAGAGCACACGTAATTGTATGCTTTTAAATGGACTTTTGAGTTCATGGTCAACGTCAAGCTCATCAGTGTGACTTATGACTAAAGCACCACTTTGAATTTCCCAAAAACATAAACAGCCGTGATAAAGCTCTTCATAAATATTCTTATTGCAGCACAGAAATAACATTACAACCTGTGTAGAAAAGATCAGTGCTCACTTAGTTGGATTTCACTCAGTATTTTGCACATTTTGTGCTGTGAAATCTTAAATTCTGAATGCATAAATTGTCCACAATACAGCATGTAGCAAGATAATAGAGAATAAGTCAGACAGTTGTTTTAGTTGACTTAGCAGCTGATTTTCTTTGCCTCAGGAGGTGTAGAGACTCACATCTCACACTTTTCCTCTCTTCTTGGCTCTTTCATTTTTTTATCCTTCCCTTTTTCCTACATTTTATCCTGTGCATATTCCCTCTCTTTCGCCTCTGATCACACTGCCTGACTCAGATCCACATGCACAGTTTGCTCTCTTCATTTTTTCACCTCACTGTATTCTTTTTTTACTCAGTCCCAGCACGGCACATTTTCATACAATTACTCTCCATTAAAAATGGATTAGATTTCACCTTCACAGTCATTCTGCAGAGGGAAAACAGAAAAGAGGGAGAAGATGTTTAGTTAAAAAATGTGATTCAGAGAAATCAGAATTGAAGGAAATGAGTGTTAAATTAGGAAGGGGCAGATATGAAGGTGCCAGGTAAGGCAGTTTGATGAGAGAAAAAATTGAATGGTGCTGTAGACCTCCCTTTTGTTTACCCGTGGTTTTATATACCGTAATTGGTCGTCATAGTTGGGAAATGTGTGAACTTTGCTGTCGCACTGGTATCACACAACAGGGACCAAAGTCCAAGCACAGGTAGGCCGCACATTACACTTCAGCTGCCCATTTGGTGTAAACTGAACAAACAAAGGTTTGAATTTACAGAAGGTGAGAAGGTTAGAAAGAAGTCAAGGAGATTGTTTATGCAGAACATTTTGCAAAGGTTAATCAGGGCATGGGCCAAAAACAAGAGGGGGAGAGAACACTTCTTGGTATGAAAACAACCTTGATATTAAACCGGATTTAACCCCTAAGTGGCAGGAAACATAACACGGCCTTCATATATGTAGCCTTTTGTGCTCTCACAAGAGCATGTTCCTTGTCAGCTCAAGCAAAGGGCAGCTCTGTTCTGAGCCAAAAGGAGCAGATGGTCAAAGTGTGCCCACAAGAGATGAGGGGGTCTGGGACTGTAAGAGCTCCAATCATCCACAGCTACACACAGAGGTTAAGAGGGGTTAAAATTAATCCACTCCTGCTGTGTTTGTGTGTGTGTTTGTAATGATATGAATCTGGGATCAGCCTCTTCCCATCTTCACAGTTAGTCTAGACAGCTTCCCAGTCACTGGTGAGCTGGATTGTCTTCCTCGGATGGAGGATGATTATCTGTAGAATAGATTATTAGCCCATCCAGGAAAGTTGGACAACACTAAAGGTTCATCCTTAACCTTCTTGAAGGTGCGTGAGCAGCAGAAATAAGCAGCTGCTCCTCATGATTGACTGAGAAGCAAACAAACTAATAACTCACCTGGGGCCTTTTTTAAAATAACTTTTTAAATAAAAAATTAAGTTATTTACTTGTGTTTAAGTTATTATCCTTTCTTCCACACTAAGAACATCAGGTACATGTCCGTCCATATTACTGATCCCCTTTACCCCTGTGCTGAGTGAAGGATTTTCAGCTATTCAGCGGATGTGGTCGTGCTAAGTCCTCTTGCATAGATGCTGTTTACAGAAGATTGAAAATAAAGTGCAAAATATGAGAAAGACACAAGACTGAAAGGCTCTCATGCTTTTGTGGTTTGTAATCTACAGAACTTAGCGAGCTGATATTGCTGAATCCCACAACATCATTGTCCATATATTTATATCACAGCATCTCCTCAGATCCAATCTTTTTTTAAGGAATTGCCATCAAAAGACAACCAGCTGAAGAGAAAATGCTCGCATCCGTTTTGCATGCATTTTCAGCCTATTTGACGGCTGACTGTAGCTTTAGAGAAAAGGTTACAGGATGTTGTCTACCTCACTCATGATGTCTTGAGGCCACTTGCAGAGTTGCTGTGTGATGTCTCTTTCCCCCATAGGCTCGGTCTCAGGTCTGAGTGGGTCGGTCCTTTAGTTGTTGTTCCCTTGCAGCCTGGAGTACACCCTAGATGGTCTTTAGAGGAGAGGCCATTTGTTGTGTCGCCCTCTGTGTTTCTAGTGTGCCAGAGCTGTGACTCTTCCCCTGGTGGTCTCAAAGGCCCAAGTTATTGATAACTGGTTGTACTTCTTATTCTTTCGGTCTTTCTTCACATGTGTTAATCTACTAGTCCCCCCAGGCTCCCTTGATCCTTGCTTCCTCTCTTCTGCTCTCATATCCACATCACAGCAACGATGGGCTTTGCTTGGCTACCTTTAAGTATCTCTCAATTAGTCTCTTAAAAAATGGTTTCTTCTGGTCACAAATATTAATTCTGAACATTCAAATATTCTGAGCCAAAATCTGAAAGAAATATATGCTCAACATCAAAAATTGTGCTGAGGGTGGACTTTTTTCCATTCTCCAATTTAAGCATTCAGTTTTATTCAGTCTAATGCTCTCAAAAGAGTCAGTTTTACAGGAATGAAATGTACGAATGTCTCACAGCTATCTTTAGCTGTCTTTAGTCATCAATCATCCTGTTACTCAGAAAAAGAACAAAAGAGCTCCATCTGGCTGCTGTCAAATCCTATAACTCTCAGTTTTGCTGCTAGCTTTTTTTTCCTCCTTTTTCATGATTCTTCTCATGTTGACCTACAAACTTTCAGGTTTTAGTGTTTCAATGCGAGGGCCGGCAGTTGGCACTGTAGTTGAAACAAACAGGTCTGATGAAGTTTGACAGATGTTTGGACGGAGATGCAGCACAGCACCCTGAAGGAAGGTGTGTGTTTGTGTATGGATGCTGGCTCCTCTCTGTGTGGGTGTATACAAATGTGTTGGAGGAGTAAAAGTCTGTCTTTCCCCCATTACCCCAGAGAGTAGAAAAAGAGTGAACAATATGTGTCCTCACGCTGCTGCTTTACCATATGATTCTCCTCCTAAGCTTCTTTAAACATTGGATGCTGATGAGATTCCACTTTTTTTTCTTTTGTCCTGTTATGTCCATCTGTAAGAGTTTCTCCTTTTTCTCTCTCCTGTCCCATCATTCAGATGCCCCAGTGGCAGAGTTACACGACCTGTTCTGTAAGAAGCTGCAGCAGTGCTGTGTGCTGTTTGATTTCCTGGACTGCGTGGCTGACCTGAAGGGGAAGGAGATCAAACGGGCCGCCCTCAATGAGCTGGTGGAGAGCGTGGCCACTAGCAGAGGAGTCCTCATAGAGCCCCTCTACCCAGAGGCTATAAAGATGGTAAGAGGGGAGGAGGAGCAGGGGATCAGGGGTTAAGGAATACTGAGTGATGGAATGGGCTCCAGCCATAAAGACAATTTCCAAAATTGCATCCAGTGGCTCTGATTTTAGCTTGTTTCTCAATCCTATGTACTTTAACCCCGTTTGCAATGACTAAAATCACAAAATATGGGAAGGACTTAAAACACAGAGTTACGATCACAAGTCTTTCTTCATTTTTAACGAGAGAGAAGCTAAATATTTTGATGAAAGGACTTGAAAAAAGAAATAAAATCATGTTATTTAAAAGTCAGAGGGGTATCATGTAAGTGTGGCTAAAGACAAATAATGGCCACAATTGATGAACAATGGGGCCATTAGCTGGATTGTAAAGAAATAAAGGAAACCTGAAATACATCCCACACAGTACTTAAATGCAACACAACATTCCAAACCAAAAAGCCAAAAAAAACAGATGAGGGAGGAAGAATAGCTGAATACCCAGCAGATGAGATGAGGTGAACTCAGCTGAAGATATGGATGTACTGGTGGGAAGAGGAAGGTATAGAAAATAGAAGGTAAAGGGCGTAAAAAAGCAGTAGACTGCATGCATAGTGATAAGGATGGGGACAAAAAGGAGAGATAAAGTGGAAGTAGAGCAGAGTGTGGACGGCAGAGATCCCAAAGGACAGAGAGAGGCAGGGGGGATAATAAGAGATGGAACGGCAAGCCTGCAGTGGATATAGCTTAGGTTTTACAGTTACCTTATAAAGAGGTGTGAAAATGCTGATAGGACAGAAGATGGGATAGAAAGAAAGTGGAGCAATAGTTTAATATGTGGCTACAAGATTATAAAGGCTCAGATTTAATTATAGAAAAAGTTACCATGTGCAAAAGTTACGGCCTTGAGTAGCACCTCAGAATTTGACCTGGTACACAAATGACTATAAATGGTCAAACACAAAGAATCTGTTCCCAAATTATGTTTTACAACCACTGATATGTAAAGGAGAAAAGATATCAGTCTGAGTTATACAGAATTTTACATATAGCAATACAAGCTAACGGGTTACAGAGTGGACGATGGGAGCCTTGGAAAGAGTGAAAATAGAAAGAAGATTTGTCAACAGAGGCTCAGAGTTTAGAAGAAAAGGAGATGATTAATATCAACTGTGCAGTTTTTTGTTTTTTGAGGCCATTATTTTAATGTATTGCGGGAATAAAAATCAGTAAACGATATGGATTGCTTTTAAATTCAAGGAGGATTTAAACAGCGTCTCAATATGAGAAATTAAAGTGGCAGTTGGAGATGCATTCGCTGAATAAATTACGACTTAGCAGTAGTTCTTATAACACAGTTTGTGAACAACATCAGATATGGCTTACGCTGGTGGGAGATGAGAAATAAGAGTGCAACAGCTTTATTTGCTTTTTTTTTAACAGGACATTTGCAATAATGCATACCACCCACTTCACAACAACTGTTTAATCTGACCGAGTGTTTGTCAGCCAGTTAGGGACTATTTATGCCTTCAATTAGCAAGATTCATGATACTGTTTTAGTCACTTAAACTGTGGTGAAAAATATATTCTCAAATAACTGGTTAGATAGATTATAAGCTAAATCATTAAAATTTTCACTCATCTCATTTTAATGTTTATTATTCCCCTCCCCCTTTTTGTTGTTCTCCAGATCTCTGTAAATATCTTTCGCACGCTTCCTCCCAGTGAGAATCCAGAGTTTGACCCAGAGGAGGATGAGCCAACACTGGAAGCTTCCTGGCCACATCTGCAGGTACAAAGAGAAAACAATACAAATTCAGATTTATGCAATGTTGTTTGTGGCATTTTGCTTAAAACCTTAATTATTTGATTTGTTTACAAAACATCAACTCACCCCAATGGGACTCAGAAGCCTTTACAAGCTTTGTTCAGGTCCAATTACATGTGACCTAATAAAACTTTTAACTATAGCAGTTTGTGAAAAAGTTGATGGCTTTTCATGCACAATTTTATTTGTTCACCTTTTGCATATACCATTAAAACTATGTGAATTTGGGAGCCATAAGTAGCTTTTTTAATTTGGCATTAAGTGCTTACCACATCACATGATGGTTTAGTTTATGTAATTATTGTTATGTCATATTATTTGATATATTGGATAACATGCTTCCATACCAAGAACTACAAGAACTATAATCCAAAAGATTAAAGAATTATCTGGAAATGTTTTAGAAAGACATTTGCAAATAGCAGTTGAAACAACTTTATAAAAAAAGAATGACTTTTTCTGTTTGACTTTTGTTTAGATTCTCTCTTTTCTCAGCCTTTCTCTCAGTTTTCTTCCTTTTTTGTGCTAGCCTGTGTTTTTATTAGTTGCCTTTGTATTAAACCAAGCTCCTCTTTGGGTTTTTATCAAGCTTACTGTAATTATTGAATATATATGAATTATGAATTTTTTTGTTGTTGTTTGCACCTTTCTCAGCTGGTGTATGAGTTCTTTCTGCGTTTCCTGGAGAGCCCAGACTTCCAGCCCTCCATGGCCAAACGCTACATCGACCAAAAGTTTGTCATGCAGGTATTCCTTCATCATTTCAATGCCTTTCCAATCCAAAGTTATAAAAATCTTAAAAACTCTGATCCAGAAAGGTTTCTGAAAAATTATTACTTTTTCTTTACAATACGTTCTTCAAATATCTGCTGCTAACTGCTACTTGAACATCAGTTTTCATATCTGTGGTTCAGATCTTACAAGATGAAGAGAAATGAGACAAAAAATTCCCAAAAAATTACTTTTGAAAATACTTCAGATGAGGCTAGAGAGCAGTGCTGATTCATAAGAGTGAGGTGGTCACAGAATAAATGCCTTATTGCTCACAGGTGCTCAACTACATATTTGTGTCTGTTTGTAGCTCCTGGAGCTGTTTGACAGCGAGGACCCCAGGGAGAGGGAGTACCTGAAGACCATCCTGCACCGTGTCTATGGAAAACTACTGGGCCTCCGAGCCTACATCCGCAAACAGATCAACAACATCTTCCTCAGGTACGTGCTTCACTAAACCAAACCAATGCACCGGGTTTCCACAGACTTTTTAGCATTCAGACATCAATAAATTGAGCATTTTGTAACAAACATAAGCCATCAGACTACATACTGGGCAGGATGACCATCCTTTATGTGTGCTGAGAGACAAGTCATTTATGGAGTGACAAAACTCACAAATATTTGTCTGTTTAAGAGCTCTTTCTAATAAAATTCAGTGGTAAATTGTACAGTTTTCCTCTCACCAAGTGTGACTGAACTGGTTGCATTTGACTTTTGTTGTGTTTGCTGTATAACTAGGTAAAGTGACAGCAGCAGGGTATTTCAAACATGGTACACTATGATATTGATCTGTTCTTTGTGGAATTACGTTTATGCAAGCATGGACAATTTGACCAGAGATAAAAGAGAGGCAGAGCTGGTTGGACATGAGTAATTTGGCCCCTATTTAACTCTTCACAAGACTGTTTGCCAAACTGACCAGCCACAATTCAAAAGAAAAAGAAACTCTTTGCAAATTGGCAAAAGACTTGAACAGAGTTAAAGATATAAAACATTTTGTGTTTGATCTTTCTGTCTCTTAGGTTCATTTATGAAACTGAGCACTTTAATGGAGTGGCAGAGCTGCTGGAAATCCTCGGCAGGTTCGTATTCACAGAAGCCATCTTTTGGATCATGCTATGCAACTTTGGTACTGGTTCATTTGAAGCAGTTTGACACAAGCAGTGGGACTAAAGCTCAAGAAGCAAGAGTGTGCCCAACACTGCCTAACACTGCTCTTTAAGAGACAGCCAGTGACATCATGATTTTAGCAACTATTTGTTAAAAAATGTTTAATATATATCAAATAGATAACTATTGTAGTTATGCTCTATCACCATCTTTAACAATCCTTGGTCTTATCGGGTGAAAACTATTGACACAAGAGACGAGTGTCAGGGAGGCAGGGACAAGAAGAAAGAGAAAGGAGCCGTAGAAACAAGAAAACAGGTTATAGAAAGAGCAAAATATGAGCCATAAGCCATTTCTATCATTTCTTGCTTTGTCTCTGAGATAAATTATGAGCAACACCCAGATGGAGCAGAAGCAAAGAGGGATCTGACAAACATTTTATCGTGAATCCTCACACCCAAATCGATTGGAGGGAAAGCGGAGAGATGACAGTGATTAAAAGGAAAGGGAAAATGAAGGAGGAATACAAATATGGTGATGTTATCAGATTTGTTTTCCTCGTTTGTGCTGCCTACAAAATGCAAAAGGCATGCTGGAACATTTAGGGGAGCACGCTTGCTGTGGGATAAAAAGATCGTTATCAGCTTCATTTCTCCGACCGTAGTGAGGAAAACAAACACCTCTGAAGCTCTGCTGGTGATTTTAATAAATGGAGTTTATAGGCTTCTGGTGTAGCTGTTGGATGTCCAGGCCAATGCTGCACATGAACACTAATGCATTTTTTTAGATTTGGAAAAAAGCTCAATTGTAGCAGGCGAGAGTGGATGTTTTCAGGGGTTAGATTTGGGACATTACGTTCTGGATCCTCCACTCACAACATGGTTGTGACACGCAAGCAACCCATAATATGCATTTGTAGGGATTAGATTTATAATTTTTTCTCAGTGTAATGTAACTTTCTAATACTATAATGAATGCATTTGTTTGTACCTTCTTAATTTGGGAAGAAATGCTTTGAAAAGCCTTTAAACTCACATTTTTTTAAATCTGCAGAATATACAGCCAACATTAGGGTCTGCACACAGAAGTTAGAAATGCATTTCAGTAAACCTAAACAGAGTATTACCTGAGCTGAATTGAAGTTTTTTCAGTTTCTTAATAGGATTTAATGACAAGGCCCTTTAGAGTTCAACCCCCTTGCAAAACTTCTAGTATGTGCGATAGGCAATGGATGGATATTTTGAAAGAAAACCTAGAAAAGGTAACTTTATTAAGCAGTTACAGATGGATACAGCAATAGAAGAAGTGTTTTAGCAACATGTGAGTCATTTAGTTTCATTAACTTATCCAATATAACATCTTTTAAAAGTATGTCATTTTAAAGGCACAGATAAGAGGAAAATTAATAAGTAGGCTTTTTTTTAGTCCACAACAATCATTTCACCCATTCCTGACAAATAAGGGAAAATGGATGATGACTTCTGAGGTTTTAAAAGGTTACAGTGGAGAGGCGAGAGGAAGAGGATGGAGAGTCCAAGGTGAGAGGATAAATGGAGAGATATGTGGAGAGGGGGATGAGTGAGTCAGAGGTAGAGGAAGGAGCAGGAGAGGAGAGAGAGGTTTGTATTCATGTTGCTGGTAACAGAGGTATTTATAGCTCCTCCCACACACGGAGGGGGGAGGAATAGGGTAAGAGAGGATGTAGAACAACAGAGAGAAATATGAGGGAGACAGAGTTTTTCAGAAAAAGGTTGACAAAAACAGATTAGAGGAACAACAGGGGGAGATTTTTCTGTAGGAATGATCTTTGAAACAGACATTAGAAATGAAGGGACAGAGACAAACTGACAAATGGCTCAAGTCAATAAGTAAGTGTCACACCTCCCAAGTTTAGTTTCCCCTCTTTTTGGCTGCTCATACCATTAGCTCTGTTGGCTGAGACTCTGATGAACTCATCAGCAGGTGTTTTAATGACAAATTCACAGCATTTTGAAAGTGAAAATCCATCCAGATACTCTAATTTGATAATTTACATATAAGTCTTATTTAATTTTATTCAGATTGGCACTGGCAACTTGTATAAGGGCAACTTGGTAAAGGAACATAGAGAGACATCTAACATGCAGAGTTGGTGATAACAAACAAGACAAAAAACAACATTTGCGTGTGACAATCCCACTAATAATATTGATTATTTCAGATCTACTGATAGATGTCTAGTCTTGGTTTTTGTCTGTCTTTGACTGTAGCATCTTCAAATTATGACCGATTGAACACTGTATTTTCGGGAACACTTTCTTTCTTCTAACATATTTTCCTTTGTTTCAGCATCATAAATGGCTTTGCCCTGCCTCTGAAAGCCGAACACAAACAATTCCTGGTTCGGGTTCTCATCCCACTGCACACGGCAAAGTCCCTATCTATCTTCCATGCACAGGTCAGTGATAGACCTATGTATACCAATGTTATATGCCAGTGTCCATGTTTGAGTCTTGTAAAAAGGACAACACTCCTGCTACACTTGTTTACGAATAATTTTGGCTTTGAAAACTGGACTGTGTCATTAAACAGTCAAGTGTACCCTGTCTCTCGTACAATGACAACTGGGATTGGCGCCAGCCCCCATCACACTCCTCGGAATAAGTGGGTACAGAAAATGGACGGATGTTGGTAATGACAGTATTTCTGTAATATGCCTGATGTGCCACTAGAAAGCAGAATTGAGTCACAGATCCCACTGCAGAGAGGTTCCACCTCTCCCCAAAGTGTCTTTGGTTCCTTTGGTGTGTGCTTATGTATGAGTGAGTGTGTTTTCTCATCATAATATTTGATGACACAGATGACAAGCAGTGTGTTGTGGATGTGTGTGCATTTGACTTGTTCCACACATTTGTTTATGCAGAGGATACAATTTGTTCTTCACAAGCTGGTAGTATGCTTATGTGTGTGTGTGTGTATTCTGGGTCTCAGCATGTCTCTGCCCTACATTTCTACCCACATCTCTCCCAATGGTCCACACACATGCATTATTCACTCATTCAAACTCACAATTCAGTTTGTTGGGGTCGCAGGAATGACAGGAACAGGAGTGACCTGTTTCTGTATGTAAATATAAAAAATCTCTCTCATCACAGAAATATATATTGGAAAATTTTTTCTTGAAGGCGGTGATTATATGATTTGTATTCATTTTTAATACATTTTCACAGCAGCTAATTTGATATTCAGCATATTATGACCTAAAATGGATGAAAGCGTTCTTCTTAAATGCATTTAAGAAGTGTTCTTGTTACATTTAAAACAACATTTGAAGCTCTTCTTAGGTGACTTGACTCACTATTTTAACAGCATTTTTACAGTAAAACGTGGATGTCACTTTTTTAAAACTCTCCATCCAGAAAAAGACAAAAAGAAATGCCGTGTAGTGATTAAAGGATTCATAAACATAAACTGACCTCCAACTGAAATACACTGAACATGAGAATTGGCCACAGGTGATTTGTCTGATTTTGACTTTTAAGATCATGAGCAATATGGTGAAAACTGTTAATAACATGAACAAACACTCCTGAATTTAATATTTTTCTCTATGACCAACACAGAGACCGATGCACACCTTCTATGATGCACACCTTCTATGGTTGGACTATTTTGAATATCCATTTATTCAGTGTGTTTACCTTTCACCTTGATAAATATATATGGGTAAATTCCTCACCTTAACAGCTGTAAAAAGACTACTGTCCTTAATCTTAAGTCAAACCATGCGGTCTTCTGCGCCCACAGATCCCAGCCTGACAACAGAATCCCACATGTTAACTCAGAGCGATTTCTCTAATGCCTCTCTAATGCTTTTAATAGTTTGACCTCTCAATGCCTTTATTACAGTCTGTCTCTCTTTCCTGCTTTTCTTTATATTCAAGCTTAACATCTCAGCTTTCAGCTGTAACTTTTTAAGCCTCCACTCCCTCCTTCACCATAATGCTGAGACAATGCTTTGCTGCGGTGACGGGACAACGAAGTTAAGGGTGAAGCAAAAGGAGAACACTAGCAAAAAATGTACCCCATAAGAATGAAAAGGGGAAGTTGAATAGAAAATCTGTTCCATCCATGAAAGCTCGATACGAACACAACTTCTGTCCGAGAGACAGACTGTGGAGCTGAAGGTTAAAAATGAGTCTGCGAAAGAAATAACAAAGGAAAAAGTGATTACCGTAAAAAAGAAATAGAATAATTAGAAATGAGTGCACTTTAGATGAAACAACTTTTGATGCAACTTAGACATGAGAAAAAAGACAGACAAGACATCTAAACTCTATCTCACATTGCCCTTAAGGGACTTCGGGTCCGTGACATCACTCCTTCCGAAGTAAACACACGCACACACAGTCTCCGTCGCCACGGTGCCCACTCGCCACAGCAACCAGCCTGAGTGGAGGGAGGAACGACCAAACACACTCATACTCACATACTCAGAATAATAGGAAATGATTGCTTCTAATATGAGAGGAGACAAGAGCTGATGTGACTGCATGCACACACACGCACACATAGACACACACAGACACACACACAGAGTTCGAAAACTAGTCTTTCCGATCTTTAGCACTGTGTAATCCTGAGGGATAAGTGTTAAGATCCCCCTTGTGTCTTTGACAGCTTGAGGGGGTGTATGTGAGTGTTTTTGCGTGTGTGTGTGCGTGTAACCCTTTGTTGTGTGTCATTACAGCTGGCCTACTGTGTGGTGCAATTTATGGAGAAAGATGCCACAGTGACTGAATACGTAAGAGTGCTTTTTCATTACTCACTTTTTCATTAACAAAATTAAAGGATTTTACTATTTTGAAAAAGGTTTCCAAAGGTCACTGAATTTCTTCTAATGCTTGACTGACTTGTAGTAAAGAGCAAACACAATTCACCCAAATCTGCATCAGCCAAAGCTATAAGGAGCATTTAAGCAACTTTCAGAAAAATTTGTTCATTATATATAATTTATATAATCTTAGGTTAATCTTAAATGTGTTTTTGCAAACTCAGCACAGTATATAGGCTTGATTTCACAGGTAGTGCATGTTCCTTAGTTAATATGGGTTTTTTTTGCTCTGCAGATCATCAGAGGGCTGCTCAAGTACTGGCCAAAAACGTGCACGCAGAAAGAGGTGAGGTAAAGGGCAGCTGACACTTTTCAGCTGCATTTATGTTAGATGTGTCTCCTTCCTATAGGTTGTATTACAAAGTGTTCATGTTGGTATGTGGATGTGTTAAGGTGATGTTCCTGGGGGAGATTGAGGAAATTCTGGATGTGATAGAACCATCTCAGTTCATCCGGATTCAGGAGCCACTCTTTAAACAGATTGCGGCCTGCATCTCAAGCCCTCACTTCCAGGTGATAAACAAGAATAAAAGTGGAAAAACAAACCCACATGAATATGTCAAATCCAGATTAAAACTGTCTTGAAGAAGACTTTACATGATTAGTCAGTATATTAGTAAATTGAAGTCAGCTCTTCTCTGTGTTTTGCATTATTTTAGGTTGCAGAGCGGGCTCTTTACTTCTGGAACAATGAGTACATCCTCAGTCTGATAGAGGAGAACTGTCAGGTCATCCTGCCGCTGGTATTCGCTACCCTCTACAGAGTCTCCAAGGAGCACTGGAACCAGTCAGTAACAAGCAGCAGCTAACTTTATTTCCTTTTACTTTAATCTATTATTATATCTATATATACATGAATATATTGAATCAGAAGGTTAAAAAATAAGTCAAGACAAAAATACTCTTGCTGGATTATTATTTCTAACCTGGTAGCTGTGACAGAATACACTCAGATGGTAGAAAAGATCTTTAGAGAAGACAGAAAGTTTTTCAATACTGTTGTGGAGTTAGACTTAAAACCCTTCATTTTAACTTGAATCTTCTGAGTGTCCAGAGTCATAGTCCAAATGTGCCCCTCCAGGACCATCGTTTCTCTGATCTACAACGTGCTGAAGACCTTCATGGAAATGAACAGCAAACTTTTTGATGACCTCACTGCCTCCTACAAAGTGGAGAAACAGAAGTGAGTATGACTCACCGTCTTTGTGTGTGTGTGTGCTTGTGTCACTGGATACAACAGTGACAACAGGAGGAGGAAATAGAAGTCATCTTAAGTCATGTTTGAGGCTGTATTTATTCCATTACTCTATTATTTCACATTCTGACTGGGTCATCATGTAGGTCATCTGTTGATCCCATCATACTTCAAGTTATCCCATTTAAACCAAAGATATCAGAAACGAGGAGAAATTCAATTTAAAGGAAGAGTCCGATGAGTTTTGGACTGAAAACCCCCTCATATGTCTCACTTAAATCTCTCACCTGTTCTTTTGAGGTGGTGCTAGTGCTGAAAGTAGGGTAGCATTTAGAATTGTTGGAGGCCGGCATGTCACGTGCTGCTATGTTGTTGCCAATTTTGAGTTTGTCACTTAGTTCCAGTATTCTGACTTTCAGATTTCTCTTTTTTGTTTGCTTCTCCCTCCGTTTCAAGCTTCAGTGTCCATCACGACCATTAGAATCTCTGCAGGGTGGAATATAAAAGTGTTCTAGTCCTAGGGTTCATTATGAGTCTGCTTCTCATTTCTACCCTTTCCTTTCCGCTGCCATGTAAGGGAGCTGAAGAGAGAAAGGGAGCGTGCGGATCTCTGGCGGGGCCTGGAGGAGCACCAGGAGCGCCGCCTGCAGATGCTAACAGAGGCCGCCAGGAACCAGCGCAACCTTCAGGAGCGAGGCGAAAGAGGGGACCCCCTGAGCCCTTCGTCCCCTCAGATGGCTCACTCCGACCAGCCCGAGCCCAAACCTAGCGGGGCCTCCTCTGGAACCGGGGAGAGCGCCACCTAGGTGCTGTCCCACCCAGAGAGGATAACACAGGGCAGGGGCAGTGGGTGAGAGGGAGCAGGGACTTGAAGTTGATGCCGAAAGTGTTGGGAGACAGAAAAAGGTACAAAACAAGTTCACTGTTCTTTTTCATCATGCATCATGGAGGTGGCAGCTTCAAAAAAAGATGCAATCTCTGTGATGCAGGACTGTACCTTCTTTCTGATCAGAGTTGTGTGAAACTGGTTCACTTTGTGATGTACAAAAGTCATGTTGCAGAACAGAAGATTAATATCGTCTTAAGGTGCAGACATTTTATTTTAAAGCTGGTTTATTAAACTGCAGGTCAGTGTTTAAAATTGGTAGCTGGCTTGCTTGAAAAACTGATAAACCAAACTCTTCTGGTGCAACAAGTTTAATGTTTGTCGAACTTGTATCAACATTTAAACACTGGAATAGTCTGTACTGTGGCCTCATATCTATCTTTTAATTAGACGCGCTTTTCCACATGTGGAGAGCACAAGAAATTGATAAACAAAAAGAAGCAATTTCACACAAATGGCCCAAAACTATCGCTGCACAGACCAGTCACACAAACCGCACACACACGCAGACACACACTAATACACATGGGTGCAGGTATTTACTGTAAATATCAGGACTGAATGCAGGTCAGATAATCTCACACAACTGATTGGAACACCAGAACATTTCTAACGAATGCACACAGCGACACATTCGAACAGACACACAGGCAGGTGGTTGTGGCGCGTACTCTTCTCCCAGTCTGGTGGGTTCTACCACAGGACGAGCCTAAAGTCCCGTTAGGTTAAATTACAGCTGATGAAGATGATGACACTGATATAAAGTACAATAATGTTCCTTCTTCTTACTTGTTACTCTACTACTACTACTCTACTCTACTCTAACTACTACTGATGATGATGTTTTTATATATATACATACGTCTCTGGATATTTCTGTAGTGTATTATGGGAGAAACACTAGTGTAGCAGAAACCATGAAGGGGAAGGCCGACCTGAAATCTGAATTCACATCACATGCTTAATGTTCAAGGCCATAAAATGTGAGTGCTGAAATTCAGCAGAATTCCCCTTTAACAGACCTTACGGAGGGGAGGAATTAACTGGAACGGTGGCAGATGTTTTTCTTTCATTCGATTTTTAAAAAAGCATATTTGTGGGGTGACAGGTGTATTTTCAAGGGGTCCTCTGTTAAAATCATCGCTTACTCTTCATTTAAACATCGGAAGCCTTTCCTTTAAAGGTGCCCTCTAGACTTATCTTGGAAACACAGGTTATGTTCAGTATCACTCATTAAATTCAGTCTATGTGTTCTGGGGACTTGAAAAAGTAACTGTGTTGAATGTTTTTTTCTTGTGCTTTTATAAAGATGATTTCCAGACAAAATTGAAAGTCAGCTTCACAAACATCCACACTTGTTTGCTTCTGGTCTTCTGGCTTTCCCTTTAAGGGAGCCGGTCTTTCTGTCACCACCAGCTGTTGATCAGTGGAAAGGTGTGAGGCCATCATGCCAATCATGTTGTCAACACAGAACTAGTTTGTGCTCATATAAACCTCACCATAAGCGAAGTTACCATAAGCACCATGGGGTCCATTATATTGTTGTAGCAAATTATAACTTGAATTGTTTTTCCCTGGTTATATTCATAAAAGGACAAAACGCCTGACCTTATAAACAAATCTGAGGACAAGCAGGCATTTGAACCCCATGCTACACTGATGTTACATCAACACTCAATGAAGCACTCCAGAGTGTTTCAAACCTAAAGAAAAACATCCTAATCCAGTTGGAATTCTTCCCCTGGAGGGTCTGTAGGTTCAGCAGACCATACACTGCTAGATGGTAACCATGGCGATGATAACTTTTTTCATGTGAACCAACAGCATCTGTTTATTCTTGTCTGATCAATATGAAAGAGTGATGGGATGATGAGAGGGGGGAAAAAACTGAAAAAAAATTATTTTAGCAATATTTTCATTCTGTCAGGATAATCTGTGTTTTTAGGGTGTTAAACAGGAAGTGGGTGTCACACCCCAACGTTTACTGCCCACTCTTGCTTTTACACCTGTTGCGTCCTTGATATTCACATTGTCTTAAAGGTACTTTCTGTGTGAATTTATTTAATGAAAAACATTTTTGCTTTGTAATTATGTTGTCTATTTTCTTGTTTTTTGTATGATCTTGTTCATTTTGTGAAAAACTTTAACTGATGTTATTTATTTTCTATTTGATCAGGAAATGTAACTTTATTTGAAAATGATGGTCAGGTTGTGTATGTGTGCACGTGTGAGTGTTGAGGTGTATTCAGTGAGTGAATCGCTGAGCAGGACGTGTACAGACAGGGCGAGAATGAGAGAAATCGGTTATCTCTTTGCTTCTTTTTCTCTTTCTCTCCTCTCCTTCCTGAAGGACAGGGTTTGAATTCGAATGTATTGTAAAATGAACTGGATCTTTTTTCTTTTTTAATTTTTCTATAACAGAGACATAAAGCTACCTGTTGATTTCCACATAACCAAAATATTCAAAACCCCTTAGTTTCCTCGGGCACTTGTTTCAGATCATGCCTGAATCAACAATGTCGTGAAATCCATTGATAATATTACAGTTTCCACTTTTTCTGATTGTCATCTCAAACCAAATCATTGATTTTCTACAGATCATCAGCTGAGGTTCCACTGCAGTTTTTCACTTGGGTGCTGGAGATGTTTTCTGCTTGCTTTAAAGTTTACCTGATGCAAGATTTATAGAATTGAAGCAGCTTTACGAATCATGTTTGACTGAGTCAGTAAATAATAAACTCACATCCTCGGCTGGTGTTACCTCCTCAAGCTTTTTTTCCAGTTTAGACAACTACTTAGTCTAATGAAATACCACCACCCTCAACTCAAAGCTTTGCCCCTTGGCAAAGCTGTGCAGTCTAGATTATTAGCTTCAGTCAGTCGAAATGAGTCAGACTCTTATTTAGGTTTTAGGCTATTAAAAAAACCCACTTTAAATTTTATTTGTTTAGAATTCCAGAATATGGTGTTGTAATCTCCTCTTGCATCATATAAGTTATTTTCTTCCGTTTCAGCTCTTGAGGAATGTCCCACTTTCAGGTTACAAATTTTGACATGCAGGCAAGTCACACTGGTTTTTGTTAAATCTAAGAATATCAATTTATAGTCACCATTGGAAATGGTTCCAAGCCACACCAGAGGATAAAGTTTCTCTTTTGCAGATCAAAGACAGATTAGTGCTCCTCATGTTTTCAGAAATAGTGTTTCATAATGGCATCTGAGTCATCATCATAGTGAAAACCGTATTAGATGATTTCTAGTTCTGACAATCTGGACCTCTGGAAGTATGAATACACTGAAAAGGAATGTATTTTTGAAACATTTGGTTGGATTTCAAACATTGCTAGATTCAGGCAAGTATCACACAGAAACAGAACTGAGAAGAGCTGGAAGTACTTGACATAATCTGTTTTGGCTTGCTCAACTGTCACCCCGCTTCGATTATTTTTGTCAGACATTCGGCTTGCTTGAGGAAAACAGATCCCCAGCTCTCGCTGTCCTTTAATTCAGGGGCATTTGATAAACATGACACCCCCCAATTCTTACCCTTTTCCATTCATTCTAATGCGACGCAAGAGAGGAAAGTGTTCATGGAGAGCTCAAGTGTCCCCTCACAGACAAGCCATCAAATGCTGGTTCTGTTGACTTTCATGTTTTCTCTCTTTGGCCAGTTTCATGGGCTGAATTTGGACAAATGCTTTAAAACCAGAGGAGGAGAAAGACAGAGGAAAGAAAAGAGTTTGAGACGAAAGCATGGCAATAAGTCAGAGCAACAGAATGAGAGTATTATGTTACTGGAACCTACAACCGCATTACGTAGCAATTTCACAGAACTTCTAGATTTGCACTGTTTGCCCAATGGTCTGTGTTTGTTGTGTTGAAGAAAAAAACCTTAGAGATGATGATAAAGAAGATGCAGAAGAAAATGTATATTTTGGGGACCAACACATCGGTGGGGGGTTTGAATGTAGAGAGGCTTCCTACTGTACGTAACATTACAGGGAGATGTAGAATGGATAAAAAAAAATTATGTGCTAAAAATGAAACTTCACTTTGAGAAAACACCCTGGGTGTCTGTGGTGCTTTTTGTCTCATCTGTGTGGCCTTCCTTCGTCATGTGACCTGATGTCAGGTGCCCTGACGAAGGCAAGGCTGGCTTAATTGTATTTTCAAGAGGAATATCATGCATATTTACAAGGTTACAAGAAAAATTTGCATTTTCATTACACTATATATCAGCATCCCTTGTCTTTGAAGTTCATACAGCAGAACACTGATGAATTTGAAAAGAAAAAACACAAACAATGTTTGATTTGATTTTAGAATTCTCCTCAGGCACCTTCACCTACACCTATTTTCATTCAATTTCTCTGACAAATATAATGTTTTACCGACAAATAAGGCACTATTAACGTAAAATGTTAAAGAGTTAGTATAGTGCTTTTTTGTCTCATAAAGTTATGGGAAATAAAGCGCAAAACACATAATCATGACAGTGGTTTAAAAGATCCATGTTGCACCATCCTCTGAATGAATATCTGCTGATTAATCCTTCCCACTTTTTTTGCTTTGGCACGAGTTCTCATCGCCTTTCCAGCAAGCATGAAAAGGAAAGAGGCACAGATAAATGCAGCTTTAATGCTTCTACAGACATTAATAAGCTCGAGACCCAGTTCAATTACTTCCCACAACGTCCTGTCAGCACATGTGCAGAGCTGTTATTATTCTTTGCAGCAATTTTAACACACCAGTATAGTCAACACAAATATTTGTTGCAGTCAAATGTATGGATGAGGCATATTAAGTTCGTCAAAACATGGAGTCCCACTTTTAAAGAAGCAGAAACAGTTATAGCTGGTAAAGAATAGGATTAATTTAGTTAACTTCAAGTAAACATGAATTTCTAAAAGGATTTTAAAAATCAATTTCTCTACTTTAAAGTGGTTAAAACTGCCAAACATGCAAAGTTCTGGATACAGTCTGTGGTGTGTTTTTTTTTACAGCCACTCCTCATTTCAGCATAGACTAAATAAAATTAAATCAGATTTAGACTTCACACATACACTCATGCAGAGGGAGACACAGGCTGAGGTTGAGAAAACATAGACAGGAATCAGTATTTTCCAGGGACTCTGCATTATTTCTGACTTGGGGTCTCTAATGGTATTTTATTGTAATTGCTATGATGTCAGAGTGTCCGTCCGCCCTAATGGCTTTCTAATAACAACAACAAGGACGGATTAGTTCCATTTACCAGATTGTCTGGACAGAGAGACACCAGAGTTCAGCAGCTCAAATCTCTGCAAGTTATCCAGCTTTTAAAGGTGAGAAATTATTTATTCATTCATTTGTTTATTGTAATAATAAGTACCATGCAAGTACCATGTTAAGAGTTAAACTGTAGGAGGGGCAAAATGTAAGAGATCACAGAAGTGGAAAACTTTCAATAAGATTGGTAAAGATTGTACAGTCTATAACTCATTGATACTATCCAGTGTTCTCATATTTTTCATTTCAGTGATACTGTATTGGTATTTGTTTTTACTTTAATCTGGCAAATTTAACTTAACTTTCGTCTGTTAAAAAATTTGCTTTGATGATACTTATATCTAAAGCTGCTTGAAGTATATGTCTTTGCAAGACAAGGGGAAAAATGTAAAAAATGTTATGACTGCTCTCATTTTTTTCATTTAAAGATTTTCTTGTCCGTTCAACTTGTGGTTCTTTAACAGACTAAGTATCAAAGCCACAAGTTTGTCTGCTGCAGCAGCCACTTAATACACTAGAGGGAGGTGTTTTCATGTTGAGCGTCACAATGCTTGATCATTTCTTTTTAAACAAAACAAAAAACCTGGTGATTCTTCACCTAAGCTTCAACAATTAAAAAGTCAGACTGGAAGTTTTAGTCATATTTTGGTATTTAAAAAATTTGTAATCTCTTTCCTTACTTGCAGTCATGGCAAATAAAACAAGAATTGTGATTTTCCCAAAAGGGTTAGCCAAGTCTAAACCTCTGTCTCTATTTCCATCATTCCCAGCATGCTGCCCCATCCTCTTAGCCTTTTCCTCCTGGTTGCCGGGGCAGCGGTGTTGTGTGTCTCTGTGACAACACCGCTCCACAGTTTCAGAGGATGCGCAGTGCGTGAATTCTCCTTTGTGGCCCAAAAGCCCGGCTGCAAGGGGCTCCACATCACCACTGAGGCCTGCTGGGGGCGTTGTCACACCTGGGAGGTAACGTGCACTCAAGTGATGCTGCGGAACAAATGAATTACCAAAATTAAAGCCAAACCAAAGAGAGCCTGACCAGCTCGACTTGCATGCCACTTCATAAAATTTCATTAAACTGTTTGAATAAATTAAGCTTTTTTGGAAATTTTCACCTCTGATCTCTAAGAGAAAACCAAAGAAATAAAAACTTCTTGGTAAATCATTTGTAGAAGCTAAATGTCTAAGATGCATAATGAATGCATTTAGATGGCATTGTAAAGCATTTATGAAGTCAGGAGCAGTGTAGTATAGTATTCTATATTTATACCTAACTAACAGCAGGTGTTGTTCATTGTTCATTAGTTCATTTGAAGTATAAATTCATTAATGTGCCATTAAAATGTATCTTTAACGTATCAGAGCGACTTAAGTTTTAGAAAACGAGCAGTTATCTGCCAATTGGAAGTTTTGTGGTTTGAAGCACCATTGGGAAAGGGTGCATCCATCTGTGCAAAAAGTCTGTATGATAGGAAAAAAAGCAATCTGTAACCTGTAGATCAAACTAAGGTGTGCTATGATAAGATGGGTTTCTCTATATTCTTTGATATTTGACATGACTTTATGTGCAATTATTTTCTCTTACACGTGTTTAAGCATGTTGAGAGCTAACTAAACACATGTTCACATTCTCTCCATGTCTGTATGTTCCCTGCAGAGGCCGATACCAGAACCTCCCTACATCCACCGACACCACCGTGTGTGCACGTACAGTCGTATTCGTCACATGACTGCCCGGCTCCCAGGCTGCCAGCCCAACGTGTCTGCTCTCTACCACTATCCCATGGCCCTGCACTGCCACTGTGCTGCGTGCTCCACCCAGGACACTGAGTGCGAAACCTTCTGACGGAGGAAAGCCTGCTTAAAGCAAAGAACACTTTTACCCAAATTAGTTACACTGCACATTTTTTATGTTGTTATTGAACAGTATCTATTATGTCTATGTTATGTGTAAAAGAAAGACTACATACATGAGCCAGTGCTTTGTTAGAACCATAAACCTGAGACATAAGCATTGCATGGAATCAGTATTTCTCCTGCCACATGAATTTATGTAAGGTTTACATTAAGTGGATGGAATTCTAATGTGTATGAAAATATTCTGCAATTAAGTAAAAATGGAACTAAAACTGGATCAGTCATCTTGTTTCTGTATAAAGTCCAGTTTTCATCTGCTCTAGCATTAACAAATAAAGGAAAATAGGGTCCAACGCTGCCACATATTCAGCACTGACCCCTCAAAACCTGCAAAATGTGCTCTTTGTAAATGTGTATGTCCAACTTTATTATTTAATTAATATAACCATATAATTCTCTGAAAAACATTTTTTCCAATCAAAGCCAATGCTTCAGTTTAATCCATTACAAGTTCTGAAAATAAGACAATATCCAACCTGCAGCAAACTGAGGGGTACAAACTGTACACACACCTTTGCACTCTAATGAGTTTATTTTTATATTTTGCAGCAAATATGAAATAGAATGTCACAGATAAAAACATGTATGTGGATGTAGATTATGTCCCATGAAAGGAATGGTACAAATTAGAATAATTAGTTTACTATTTTCCTGATTTTATCAAAGTTTTTAAATGGAAACATTCACATAATATCATTACAGACAAAATGGTGCGTATACAAATTGAATGCAAAACCCAGCGTATACAAAGCCATAAGAGGAGACACATGTGACGTGAAACACACTCATACACAGATTAAGATAACAGCACACAAGTGGATGCATTAACGGTACTTCTCAAGATACCACGGTTTCCATGACAACCTTTGGCGACAATGCCACCAAGTGATACAAACATCATTTAGCTCACTGAGTCACAGTGGAGTAGTATGTGTGCGTGAGAGAAAACACGCTGCGTCCGCATGCAATTTGGTGTCAGCTCACTAATGGTTTTGTGTGTTATTGTGTGTCGGTGCAGGAGGCATTAGGTGATGATGTCACACAGCTTTTCCACTGACATAACTGGAGTGGGAATGTTTTGTGTGAAGGAGCCATGAGAAGATGTTTGAGTGCGGGGTGAGGATAACTTAGAGCATACTACATCAAAGAAAAAAACATTAGAGAAAAAGTTTTTGGAAGCTGAAAGCAGCTCAATGGGGAAAGAGTTCAGGAACTGTCAAAAATTTGGTCCAAAAAGTGAAAAAAATTCCACCACTCAGAGAATAAAACACAGCAACTGAGGCTGGCAGAAGAAAACTATCTAAAATCCTGCAAATATGATCTGTTTCCAGCCAATCTATGTCTTTTCATTGTCATTTTGTCTTTGTCATTTTTGTCTTGATGATGTTGATTTTTCTATGACACAAATCAACCATGAAAGTCTGCAAAATGGTCCATGAAAAATAAAAGCAAATCAGCAAAAGTGAGCTGCTTTGTATGATCATGATGAATGGCCCATTGTTTGCAAATTGCTTCTTTGCCTTCTTTGCAGCTTGCGTCAGCCCTCTAAACTCATTCAACTTTCTCTTTACTCGCTCAATGCTAAAATGACCGGCTCCTAACCCACAGTCTAAACCCACCTAGCCCTACCTGGCAGCGTCAGTGGGTTAAGCAGCCCCTCTGTGGGATTAACCTGAGCGACACATAGTATTCCTGACCAACTCCACTCTTTCAGAGGCTAATCCATTCATTAGATTCTAATTAATAAACTCAAAGTGGCGTCAAATATCGATATCGCTTTTCCTGGTCACCCTTTGCAGCCCAAGGCAAAAAAAGGCATTTGTTCTTTCACACTGACATTTCATCTCTAATGGAGACATACCAAAACAGAATAAAGAACACTCATTTTGTGGTTTTTGGTTTCACTTTATGGCCATTGCAGCATCCAGATTCTGCTACTTAAAATCTACCTAATAATCTCAGAGTGTATTATAAGGCTGGAGTTTGGTGAGGGCGGTTGCTAAGGTGACTTTTTTTTCTAGCTGGGGGACAGGAGGAGCGGAGCCAGAGTTTCTCGCATCATACCTACCACGCTCCGCACACTCACAGCCCCAACTGACCCAAACCCACAATATCTACTGACCTGACCCTGTCCTTCCTGCAGCTGCTACAGATGGAAAACCCAGTGTTGCTTTGTGTGTGTGTGTGTGTGTGTGTGTGATACCCCCTTTTCTGTCCACTTTAAGAAATAAAAAGGTGGTATGTGCCAACTGGCAATTGAGGCTTAGAGCATTATTGTCATTTTCTTTATGGATAGAATATTGCTTTTGTGTTAATATACGTACAACTCCATGTATGTTTTGGGGTAAAGCTGAGCGTGTGTGTTTTTTTTAACATTGTAGTGGTGCATTTATGGAAAACCTATCTAGTTTTCCTCTGTGTCACAGCTACAAGTGGCCCCGTGAAGGTTTAAAACTGGGGGAGGAGGGACAGACCTAGGCTGGTAGCCCACTTCTACACAGAAACGGATAAGAAAGAAGTGTACAGGGATCTGACAAATTTTGGAGGATTCCATGTGTTTTGTGGTAGGAAAAGTTGCTGCAGAGAAAAAGTAGAAGGTGGAACTGGCAGAGAAGAAAAAAACACATCCTCACACACTCATCTCTAATTGTGGGTGTGTCAAGAGCTATAAGTGCCTTTGCTCTTACCTGTGTTACTTATATTCCTGCATGAGGCTTACAGCAGACGCTTTCATACACACACACACACACGCACACACACCTGTCAAACGACCCACCTGCACCAGAGAACTCTCAGCTGTCCAGGTAAGAGCTTATTTTTACACTTGGGAAAACTTAAGTGCATCATTTCTTTTCATGGTAAAATAGACCTTTAAATCATGTTGTTTTAGGATTGTTTGGTCCTCTGATGAATTTCTTATATACTGTAGCGATTGGCTTTCTAAAAGCAGAATATGCTAAAAATGATTAATTCCCGGATCTCTATATTTCTGCATGTTCAGGAATAAATTTAGATTTTCTGACCTAAATGGCAGTATAAATTAACAATTTATATCCAGTGAAACTTGCATGTTCTAAGAAAGGATTTTGCCACATTGGCTGGGCTTTGTTTTAAAACCCATCATAGCATTGCTGTAAAAATACAAAATGAACTATGTCTATAATTTTGTTTGCAAGAGAGGAAAATTCTGCATACTAGAACTGCACCTGTTCAAAGCGCACCAACATTAAGATGATTTTTTGACATACTTGATTGTAAGCAATAGGTATTCTATTTGAAAAATGAAAACTGTATAAAGAATATCTTAGTGCAATTACTAAAGAAACCAGATATGTGATATTGAAACGATGGAGGTAATAGGTGGGTATAATTGGAACTTCTCTTTGTTTCGCGTGAACTGATTATCATAACCGATTTAAATAATTTTTTTCTGTTTGTCAGAGGTTCTCAGTGGGTTATACAGTATGAAAAGTATGAACTTTGTTGTTGAGCATTGTATTTTCACATTATAACAATTACAGACAGCTATTTTAACATTTTTAGTAACTTCTTACTAAAGTATCACCATTTTCGGTGATACTTTTTTCTCAGGCCCGGTGTTCATATATTTGATCTATTTGTCAAAAAGAACTTAAGCGTAAAAGATTCAGCATTCTCACATTACAAACAGTGCAGCATGACTTTTTTTTTTACCTCCCAAAAATGGGAAATAACGGATCACAACCTCTTTCCCTTTAAGACAAACCAAACATTCAGACATGGAAACCCCACATAAGAGGAAAAAGCCTAGCATTTCCTCTTCACCGCCAGTTGACATGGGGTTAATAGTCTCAGTCGCACAATTATAGTACTGACCTGTTAATTTGGTCATACCGGCAGTGTTGATAATGCCTCCAGGGCCTTTCTGCTGTCACCACAGTCAGTGCTGGTTCCCAATGCTTAGGAAGCAGAGCTGGAAAAAGCAGCCAATTTGGAGGGCAGAGGTCAGGATCACCAAATCTCCAGGAAAGGATGACTGTTGTTTACACACGTGTGGGAGAGGGAGGGTGGGGCGGTGGGCATGTGCATCATCGCAATATTGCAAGTACGTGGTGATGTGGAGGACCTCTTTAATTCAGCTGCGGTGTGGGATTCTTGGTACAGCCGCAGCACAGATACCGCTATGAGCCTCCCAGCAGGTGAGCGGGGCCCTGCATGTGCGTGTGTCAGCAGGTAGCTGTTAAATGAAGCAGCTTGAAAAGATAGAGGCAGGACTGTTTTCATTCACAGAGGCTGGGAGTCGAACGCAGGTAGTCCTGCGAGAGGGGAAATCACCCCAGCCCCTCAAATAAAAGGGAGGGGGGGGGGGGGGGGGGCAGCAGAGCCGGGATTTTAGGGGAAAGTTCAGCAGAGGAGGGTGAAAAAAAATCTGAAAACTGACTGGAGATGCATTCAAAGTTTTTTTTTTCGTGCAGAATTTGAACTGTTTAAGAGATATTTTCTGTGTTTGACCAACCATAGATTCCTTTACTTTCCTCCATCCAGATGTCGCAGTGCATGGCCTCCCACCTCTGCCTGCAGGCCCTACCGCTCATCTCACTACTGCTGTTCCTGTCCTCTACTGGCGGGAGCTTTGAGGCTCTCACCCCAGGATGTCACCTATATCGTACGTTTCATATATAAATGGAGTTTTAGGCACATTACATAGAAATGTCCATGTCTGTAGGATCTGAAAAAAAAGGCTAGTTCATTTGTTTTTGTCCCAGAGTTCAACGTGTTGCAAACTCATTTCTCCTCCAGCCTTTAATGTGACCATACGCAGTGATCGCCGCGGGACATGTAAAGGCACCCATCTTGTCTATGCCTGTGTGGGTTACTGTGAGTCTAGCGCCTTCCCCTCAAGATACTCAGTACTGGTGGCCTCCAACTTCACCCACAACATCACCTCTGCTTCCCGATGCTGCACCATCAGCAAAGACGCTAAGGTGAGGGCTGGGAGGGATAAAGTTAAAGGACGGAGATGCAAAGTGTGTCTTAAACTGAGGAGCTTGTATTTATCATTTATAGCTGTATTGTTCATGTGCCGCGGCTTCTACTCTCCCTTTAGATCAAAGTTCGCCTGGACTGCCCTCGGGGGCGCCACCACGATGAAATAGAGATCCTGACAGCGAAGGCTTGTCGCTGTGACATGTGCCGCAAGTCTCGCTACTGACACGTCCAGTCAGGATGCTGCACGTGAAGTGCCCAAAGGAAGATAATCATGTTTCTCTTCATTTCACATTTGTATTATCAGCACCTTTTAGTTTTGTTATAACTGTTTAAGAAAATCCACTTTGAACGACCAAACTTAAAGCTCACCTATCAACGTCAGGGTTTGTGTGTTTGTGAAGAATCAAAACATAGTTTCACTAAGAAAGATCACAAACTGAAAAACTACTTTCAAATCTGAGTAAAAGATCCATGATCAGTACCTTAATAATGAGAGGGAAATGGTTCCTTTTCCACACGTTTGTTTCTTTGTTTGTCTATGTGGTACATATGAACCGGGGGAGGGTTTTTCAAGGAAAT
The DNA here is from genome assembly GCA_013363375.1 of Menidia beryllina. Lineage (NCBI taxonomy): Eukaryota > Metazoa > Chordata > Actinopteri > Atheriniformes > Atherinopsidae > Menidia > Menidia beryllina. Next base: position 352,697 of record JABUIW010000074.1, read on the forward strand.
CTTGTAGAGATGCTGTAGATTTCATTCTGTTCAACACAAATACATATTTGCACAGTTTTGCTTTGTTAAAATACTTTAGAAGCAGCTACGCATGAATAATCTTGACAGATATGTTTAAATGCACAACAAAAGCAAATTTAATTTCACTTTGATATTCTGAGGACAGAATATTATGACAAAAGCTAAAATATACCTGGTTAACTTCTTTACTGACAAGTTGAAATTCTTTTATGAACACAATGGTCAAATATTCAAGACACTCCATTTATTGCAATAACCACTGATCAAGGACAGGAGACCAACGAATGTACAAATTTATTTATATTTATAAATCTGAACTTAAAGACATTTTGTAAATAATATCTGCTGATGAAACCAAAGAATGCTGCAAATGTCAGTTAGATGAAACGTTATGCACTGTGATGAAACTTTGTGTCAATAAATGTCTGTTTTGCAACTTTAAACTCATATCAGTGGATTATTTTCTCAGTTCAAACACAAAAACACTCCTAAGTACACCACACCATAGCCACACCCTGACCCAAATTTGAACAAAATCAATTCAAGTCTTACTTAAACACTGTTGTCCTCCTTGGATCATTGTGTTTCTGTAAATTGTATATACACTGGGTAAAGTATACATATGAAAACACATTTTACAGAATCATGACCCTGACGGCAGCTTTTCTTCCAGATTAATTTTCAGGGCTTTTGAATAAAAATGGAAGGATGCTGCAAAGAAAAAAGAGGGGGTTTTACAGTCTGTTGAAATTAACAAGTCATACACATCATTTCTGCCATGGCTGCTACTGTATATCATCATTTTCAAGAACTGCATGCTCATGCTGAACATGGTGCTGCCAATCTCTCTCTGCCTCAGGGCGTCCGGCGCCTGTCTCAACAGGCATGTCATACTGAAATGTCTATTGCATACAATAGGTGGATTTCCCCAACATGCTGTAATCTCTGACAACTTATTTCATGCACATCTAAAGTATAAATCAATTCTCATCCCTCCTGTGGGCATAAAGGTTGATCATACGTACAAATTGGACATCAACATCATCCCCACAGGTCTATGTGCAAAGTACTATCTGGTGAGGGTGAGACTTCAGACCGAGCTGTCACACCTACCTGGCCAGTCTCCGGAAAAGTCCTGGCCACACAGTTGCCCCCTCCTGCTCCTCTGGGTCCTGTTCTGTCTCAGGCTGCAGAACAAATCAGAATCATGGTTAAACCACAGGAGCATCCCAACATGTTTCTATGGAAGGCAGCAACATCGCCTCCAGCTGCATTGTGTGGTTGGTTGGCAACGTTACATTGGATGCTGTTCTGCATGTTCCCAACTCACATCCTGTGTTTATATGAATGAAAATCAAACAATTGTTTGGTAAATGTCATTTTCAGTTTCCATCAATGAAAAGATTTTTATTCAGAGCCTTGCTTGAAGAGTATTACTTGTATATGCTGAGTGCATTTTTAAGTCTTAATTAGCTTTTCTTGGCATCGAGTCGAATTGTGCTGCATCATTAACAGCTCCAACAAAGTTTTAATCATCTTGATTCTGGAAGCAAGTCAGGGATTAATCTTCCTTCTGAAGGACAAATACGGTCTGAGGTTCGCTGAGCTCACAGACCTCTCTCCTGTGGTTTGATCTCTGCATGTAAATGGACAATGGCCTGGTATTCCCTTTGCAGGGGCACCGGCACCCAAATCTGCCAGTCTGTAGACATGGTCTCCGTCCCTAAAACAATGCTGCACAGACTTGTCCACTGGCCCAACCTATATCCCCTTGACTGATAAACAGAAAGCAGTCAAATGAAAGTCTTTATCCTCACCATTTCCCAGTCCACAGCTGGTCGCTTCTTGGGTCCTGCCATCCCAGCAGATGGTTCCCATGTTGCTCGTTCAGGCTGTACGTACACATAAGGTTAAGGTCTGAACAAGGTGTTTGTTGATCAGTCGCTCAACACCAGTGGGTTCTGGGAGACACAGCCAGGGAAAGCTGCCCCTGCCTCCACACAGAAAGGTCCTGGTTCCCCCAGGGACTCGAACCCAGAACCCTCTTGCCGTGACCACACCACCGTGCCGCTCAGCAGCAAATCCAATATGATTAAAAAATTCTAATAATTACTTTTCTAAACCAGTTTGTGCAAGAATAGAACAGTCCCTATAAGCCTCCATGTTCCAACTTAATCCTTTTCAAAGCTTGTAGGTTTGTACTGGCACTTTCTTTATAGTGCTAAAAAATAAGTTTCAATAATTTTTACCACTTGCAGCAATAGCTTAGGAAAAATGTATCAAGGCTATAGACGTAAAAAAGAAAAAAAGAGTGGACAAGAGCAAGAACACTGGATGGGATGAGATTAAAGGCCTTCGATGGGACAGGAGCAGAGGAGGGTAATTTGGTCGACTTTGTTGCTAATCAAACTGAAGCACATCACCAGAAACACACACATTCTCTCACGTATACACAATTAGACATTTGCTCATACAGTCTGTCTGATGTAATACTATTATTAACCTTAATCGCCCTTGTTATCCTACCTGCCTGCACTAATGTTAGCCTAGGGCTGCAATAAAGACCGAGATGCTGCAAGTGTGCATTTGGGGATGTGTTAGAAAGGAAATGAAAATGTTTTGTGAGATGAAAATAGGAGGACCAAATGTTGAAATCAGTTCATTCTAAATAACTGTGGGCTGAACTGACTGACTTTATTTGTCTCAGTGAGTGACAATTTAGTCAAAAGTATCACCTTGTCTGCAGGATCACCCTCCACCTTTTTGTCTGCATGCAGCTTATCCGAGTCCACCTTACTGTAAATTGGACATATTTACTATCGTGAGATACCTCAAAAACAATTCAAAATACAATATAGTGTAAGGTACAGGTAAAACTCTTAAACTAATAAATAAAAAGCTTAGGAAAGCTTGTCGAAGTTCAGTTAGATGGCTTTTCATATCCTAAAATACCTGAGTGAATAATCAATGCCATAAAGACTTTACCAGAGGTCTTAAACAGTTTTGTTGTTTTTTGTTGATTCAATATATTTCAGAGGTCACAAGCAATAGTTCTCCAGTTCTCCAAATATTTTTGTTTGATATTTCCTCCTTTTTCTTGAATTTTCAACCATTGTATCTGACCTTTCTTGAGGAAGCTTCTTCACTTAATGTGAACTCATAAGGACAGAGAAGGCTGTCTAGAAAGTGCTCAAACAACAGAACACATCAGATTTATTTCTCATAGCTGTTACAGCTGGTCATTTTGTAGATAACCTACTATAAACTGCACCACTGTGAAAAACCCCATTGCAGCAATGTCAAAACTGTCATCTGTTTGTCTATCGTTTGTCCTCACTTGTTCTCTGAAACTCACACTTTTCAGTTCCCATCTTTCCAGCAGGTTTAACATGAAAACAAACTGTCGCTCCTGGGCATCGCGTAGAGTTTCACACAAACACACAGAAATACCATCAGTGATGAAGCCGTTTGTCGGAAGCCTCAGAAAAGTGGAACGGTGCCTTAAACTGTGTAATGCTTCACGTTCACAGTCTACTCGGCTTTGGAGTTCCACGTGCTAGAACTCAAACCTCTTTCAATGTCTTCCATCTTTGTAGGAACTGTCCAAACTCAGTGGTTTCCTGTGAAGCAGTTCTGATGCTCCAGGCTCTGCTGTTTGCAAGATGTTTACACAGTTTGTGCATCTGAGTGTGTTCGAGTTTTGTAAAAAGGGCACAATTCTGTTTACATAAGTTCAGCACAAACCAGACGCAGGACAAGACCTTGTCGGAATGATCCTTTTCGCCCCACTGGTCTGGCTGTCAGAGTGATTGAGGTGGCGCCGTTCGCCCCTTCATCATCTGTTTCATAACTGTAAGACCCGCTGGAGCGTGTGTTTGTGTGATCATCACAATGAATGTCAGGGACTGTGTATACAGGTGCCTTTGTGAGACTGATTAGTGTGAACAAGCATCCTCTTGTTGCAGAAATACATCCTGTTCACACTGAATTCAAACAAAGAAATAATATATTGACAGTTTTGCTAATTCATTTATAGATGCCTGTTTTTTGTCAGACTACTACAGTGCACTGCAGTCCATGATGACACTAGCTGCATACTACACACTGGACTAAAGCCTTGGACTAAACGTATTGACCGCTAACGTAGGGATGGGATTAAATATCCCTTTGTTTTTGTTAATAAATTCAAATAAACCTACAGGTAAACTTTGCTTGTAATAACACACCGCTTTTTAAACTGCGTCATAAGATAACATCATGGTTTGAAATGATTACAGTTTGAAAGTCAGAGAACAGAATACAAAAATGACATTTTTTGTGGAGAAAAAAACCCAAGAAAGCCTTACATTAGGGTTATGGTTTTACATGGAACATCTGAAGAGATTAATTTCTGTTGCTCAGGTGCCCTGAAGTAGTGTGATACCACATTATCTTTTTCATTCTAAACTTGTAGCTACCCATGCTTAACAGAAGTGAGACACTCACCTAGCGGCTGACACATTGTGCTGTACCTCCATGTCGTTAATTAAGTCCTGTAGTATGGCCTCCTCTAGTGGTGAGTCTCTCCGACAGCATTTTCGCTGAGGCCCACAAGAAACAGAGCACATATTCTGTGTGGACAAAGGATCAAAGCTTTACTTAAGACTTACTTACTTACTTAACACAGTGCAATGATTACATTTCATACGTGCAGGGGGATAATGTCAGAAACATCCCACTGAAGTTCATAACATCCAACCTCAAAATTGTGTTTGTTTACAGTGTTTGTGTTGTCCAACGCCAGGTAGTTTGATTGTTTGATAAGAACACTCCAGATAGTGATCTTGGTACTGTTATATGTAACACAAAACAACTCACCTCCTCTGTTTGCTTTCCTGAAACGAGATAAATGAGAGTGTGAGAGGTCATCATCCTGCTGAAACATTCTTTACTGTCAATAGCATCTGTTCCCTATCACAGCCACCTAGCCGGACTAGTTATGCTTGAAATGCAGTGGAAACTGAGATCAACAGAGCCGCCAGCACCCCTCGCCCAAGCATCTGGTCATACTGTGCAGATGGAAATGGGTCAAGGTGAAACATCCTCTTCTCGCTATCTGCACTTGTTAAAATGAAATTAACTGCCGTATTCAGTTCACAGTCAGTCACAACTTACCCAAAAATACTTCTATTAAGGCAGACCACATGCAAATATAGACTTCAGCTCAGCTTATCAAGCAGATAATGTGTCTCTTCTCACCTCTGTGCATGTTTTTCTCCACATAGACGATGATAGTAAAGGGGTACAGATTCAGATTATTTGTGCTGTGTCCACACACTCCCCAGCGCTTCTTATCTGGTAATCAAAGTTAATGAAAAGCATTGACGCTCACATAAAACGAAAATCTCATCTTTATCGTGAGAAAAAACACATATATACTTATATGCTCTCAGGTTAACAGAAAAGGTGGGAATATATTGGCTGGAGGGGTGACAGGCATATATTTACAACGATGGAGGAACAGACCGATGTGGAGGATACAAGGAAAGACTGTGTAGTGACTGGTGGAAAAGGGCTGGAGGTTGCCCAAGTTGCCAAGAACGGTTCTGACAATGTCCTGAAATCAGAAAGGAAGAGACAGAAAGAAACATCCACTGCCAACAAGTATAAACTAAAATAGCATGCCTTAAACACAGCATCAGTAACTACCTCCATTTCTTGATTGAGGCCATCAACTTCAAGGACCTCCTTTCTGCTGATTAAATATACCACACGCTTTGTTTACAGTACATCATATCTTATCATTTCATAGAATCAGCCGTTCCAGTTTTGGACACAGACATAGCTGCCTTTTGCTCGTGCAAAGCATGAACTGAAAATGTGTCTGCTAAATATCTAATGCCACTGGTGCTGAAGGATTCTTCAAAGATCAATTTCAGCCTTGTCTGTAAACCCTGACTACATGGAGATAGATCCCTGTCTGTCTTGGATCCTCGGCTTTAAAGATGAAAATTCTGATCTTCAAACTTGGAAAACATGTATCAGGATATGTAAAAACGGTTCAGTTTGTGGCTTTAAAAGAATGAGGTTTAAATCTGTGTTCCCTCTTTGAGCTCAGCTGTCTCTTCAGCTTTATTTTTTGTGTGTGAACTGAAGGAAGATTTTACAGTTCTTTGGAGAATCAGATCATGTAGGAAGGAGGGTGACTCATAGGGAGCTGATGCAATAAGTAAAAGAAGTGCTCCGCTGACTGTTTTATGCATTTTGTATTTTAAAAAAAAACTCATCTAAAAAAAAAAGGCTTTCTGAAAAGAGGAGAAAATAATTTGTGATAAGGGGACATTTGAATTTTTCCCCACTGGAACAAAAACACGTTCCCACACATTACATTATTCTTGTTTAAGGATAATCATTTTCATCAGTATTTTTATTCAGAATATTGAGAGCATATGAGAATGTCTGGCTATGTCTTGCCTGTAGCTGGTGCCTCCTCTGATTTTGAACCTGAAGATGAAATTCTCAGCTTTAAAAAAACGCGTTTCTGGGATGGGGAATGAGAAGGCCTGCAGTGGCATGGCTGGACTGGACCAAAATGAGATGAATTCATGAGAAAATAAATTCGTTAACTACTGAACACTTGAATAATATGACAATAATGTAGCTTGCTGCCCGGGGCAAATTTATAATACAAGAAACAGCAATAATTACTAATTTAAAAACTTTTATTTTGGTTCTTAACATTACCGTAATGTGAGTAGAAATTTGGCCACCACAAAATTCCCTCTTTCGTAAACGGTCCCTGCGTTTATCTAGCATCTAGCAGAAATGCAACGGTTAATATTTTGTCCGTCAATCAGAGGTTTGGCTTTTCCATTGATTGGCTGGATATCATTATTTCCCGCCTTTCGCTCACTTGGGCCGCTTCGATTAGCTGGATCTTTCTCCAATCAGCGGTGTCAGGGCAGATGTCACTATGGTGACGGCAAAACCGCCAGAACTTCTTGTCACATGACTGTCAGCTGACCACATGTAGGAAGAGAGCAGCGGCTACACATGCTGGTGATGTTTTCTTTTTTTCCATGACATATTCCGTATCTTTCTGTGTCTGAGGGTAAACATTGGTGGTCTGCTTATGTATTTACCTCTCTTAACAGAAAACGTAAGACACAAAAGGTAAGATAAAAAACAAAAACTGGTGAATTTGATAGCTTTCTATCGCCAACAGTTTGTAGCATTACAAGGTAAACACTTTTACTACACTAAATCATTTTATTTGCTTTGCTAAACATTTTCATACTTTTCCATTGTTAAGTTCCATTGTAACGTTTGACAATAATGGCCTATGTTTTTCCCGTTTAACAGCTCCTGTTTTAGGGAGCAGCACACACTTTTAACTTCTGCCAGGAAGCTAAGTGCTTTGTGGAGTAGATGTCCTCCTCTTCGCCCTCTGTTGTCCTTAATACAGGACTTCAAATGCCCCTCCTGGGTTTGGGAACCTACAAGTTGCGTGGCCCTGAAGAAGTGTATGCGGCGGTGGATGCAGCCTTGGCTGCGGGATACCGCTCCTTTGACAGTGCAGCTGTCTACCGGAATGAAGCCAACTTGGGAAGAGCCCTGAGGGACCTACTACCTAAATACAACTTGACTAGAGATGATGTATTCATAACTAGGTGAACCTTTTGAAAATTCAGGGTTTGCTGAAGCCTTTATTCCTTATTGCTCCCATGTGTCATTCATATTATCCAAGTCTTTCTTAAAATCCTCACAGTAAACTGGGCCCTAAGGACCAGGGGGAGAGGGCCACTGAAGGTGCCCTCCACAGTCTGTCGCAGCTGGACTTAGGTTACATAGACCTGTACCTGATCCACTGGCCTGGAACTCAAGGACTGCCAGTGGCTGACCAACGCAACCTAGGTATAAGGCAAATAATGTTTTAGAAAGTGTTCACATTGGAAACTTTAGCTATGATTTATATGAAAACCTCTATATTTTAAATGGAATAATGTCTGTTTTCTCTGAATAAAGAAGTATTGTGACGATATTACTTCAACTGATGAATTAATGTTTGATCCCAGGCAACCGAGCACAGAGTTGGGCCAGACTGGAGGAGTTGCATGGGCAGGGAAAGCTGAGGGCCATAGGTGTGTCCAACTACACGCCAGCGCACATGAAAGAACTAATGCAGAGCTGCAGAGTCCCTCCTGCAGTTCTCCAGGTATGGAGGAGCGAGAGGACGTCCGACGCGGAAACATCTTTTTATATAAAACTTTATATGTGAGCGCTTGTCTCCTTCAGGTGGAGTTTCACCCTCAGCTATGCCAAGCTGAACTGAGAGGTGTTTGTGAGGAGTATGGAGTGTGCTTGCAGGCCTACTCCTCCTTGGGGAAAGGGGAGCTGGTCACCGACCCAGTGGTGGTTGAGGTGGCCAAGAACTGCACGCGCACACCTGCACAGGTTGGTCCTCCTCTGCTTCTCATGTAAGGGCAACAAGTTATCACAAAGAAATAGGTGGAGCTTTGAGGGACCCTGACCCTTTTTCCCTGACAGGTTCTGTTGCGCTGGGCGGTGCAGCAGGGTGTCCCAGTCCTGCCAAAGTCTTCAAACCCAGAGAGAATCCAGGAGAATGCAAGAGTCTTTGACTTCACATTGAGCGACGCAGACATGCACAGACTTTCAGCTTTGGACTGTGGCCATAAGTACTGCTGGGATCCTTCTGAGGTGGCATGAAACTCAAAGTTTGGGATGCAAACTGACTTCCACCATGCCTTATAGTCTCCAATTTTGGGAGTGGTGACAGACCACAACAGAGAATGGAGGACATGACGGATAAAGCTTAATTCTGTTACATAAAGCTTACAGCTCCTCTAAGATGTTATTCGCCAAATAAAGAACAGAGGAAATCCAATATAAATCAAAGAAATACAAAAAAACAACATCTAAGAGCCCTGTCAATCCATATTCTGAACCTTGTCAGATATTTGCCATTTATAAATCCATCCAAGGGCCATAATATTGTATTCTTTATAATGCCTCACAATATTCTTATGCCTTTGGTGCTCTCACCGCTATGTAGTACATCAATAATGCATAAATAATACATGAACTACCACAAATTTGCAGCGAGCCCCACTGTGCAGCGGAATTTTAAAACAAAAGGAATCTTTTTAAAACCACTCTTAAAATCATTTTATTCAGGACAACATATGTTAGAGGTTTTACAGCAGTAGAGAAAATACATTTACAAAAGTTATTAAAAACGGAAAAGAATAAAAGAAAAAAAAAAGGAAACATTAAAATTTCAATTTTCTCCAAACACATCTCTGGATTCAAGTAATACTAAGGATGGTTGCAAAGCTCCAGGTGCCCTTTATAGAATGTTTAAAGTTAAAACCACAATTTCTGGAATAGCGTTTTCTCTCAATTGTGACAGTAAATATACAACCATAAACCTTGTGCTTTCTTTTGAGCGTTAATAAGTGACAGCGAGCAGTAAAGATTAAGGCGGTGATTAAGTAAAGAGACAAGGCGAGCTGAGTGGTGTCACATCACAGGTTTCAGAATGTTCAAGGCAATTCATTAAATGTTTATACCCCATCATACAACTAAACGTTTTTTTTTTATTTAAAAAAATCCCATCTGGACCCACGTTCTCAATATCAGGCAGATGTTCTCCATGAGCTCATAACTTTGTACGACTCAAGCCCAAATCCATAAACTGGCCTATCAGTAGTGACATGAAGAATACTAGTTCTTACATAAGGAGTCTGATAACAGTAGAATAACTCCCTTTTCAAACAGTTAACAGTGATTCACATGTTAACACGAATAAATGTATTCAATCTTAGAAAAGGGCGGCACCATTCAGATTGTCGAGAGGTCTCAGATTAAAAAAACAAGTTTAGGAAAAGCTATAAAAACACCTAACCTAACCGAAGCTCTAAAATGTTAGTATAGAGAATAGAAATGCAGCCCTTTAGCCTGCACACCAGAGCACTTCACAGCTCGACCCGACGAGTCAAGAGGAAGACAGTTAAGACACGAGCAGAACAAACCTACCACCACTTTCAATAATCACGTATTTGATAGACAAGTCACAAAAAGCTGCGTCGTTTTTACCAAGCTGTATCAAAATGCTGATCCTAATTTAAATATGTACCAAGTTGCCTTCAAAAACCCAAATAAAACACGAAATCCAGCATCAGGTCGGCACTCGGACAGCTGAGGCTGGCGTACTACAGATTTCATTCACATTCCAGTGCAGAAGAACGTGAACAACTCACATTTAGACAAATTCTTTGTTGAACAAGACTGGGAACTGACTTTTCTGAACAGACTTAAACAATTTGGATATAAAATATTGTTTAAAAAGTCTGGATTTAAACAATAGCTTGTTCAGCAGTCAACTCATCCCCACCCACAACAATAAAATGCACATGACTTTGATCACCACAGCTATGGATTGTACACAGCCTATTGCTAGCTTATCCAAAGTTATTGATCAGCCTGATAACTTTGTAAATAAAACTCTGGATAAATCACCTTGCTTATAACCCCGCCCCCATTAGATAAACTATTCACAAATTATGTACAAATAGTAATTCCTTTTTTTTCTTTGCTTGTCCGAAGCTTTAGAAAGATAGATTGGTTTGTGCTTCTTTAGGTAGGTTTCATGTTATCAACTATAATCTAACCCTGAAGTTTTACAAAAGATAATATTTATGCATCAGAGATTGTCCCTAATATAAGATTGTTCTTCTTTTGAAAAATTCTATCTTATATAGCAATTACTGATAGTCAAGTACAGTTGCTGAGTGGTAGTGGCTTGCACGTTGCAGAACAGGAAGCTGATAAAAGACCCAAGATGAATGCTTTAGAAATCCTTTTTTCTTTGTTACTCTTTCAAATTGCCTTTGGATTATTTTGGCACACAATTACAGTGATCGTCATGAGCTTGTGCAAGTTCCAACACAAACATGAAGAGAAACGCCTCGTTTATCCCAGACAGACTGCATAAAGGAAATTCTAACAGCATTCGGGGTGACCTCAAAAAATCAGTAGTTTTGATTTCCAAACATGGGTCTGTCTGCAGTATATTGCATTATGCTGATGTGATAGGGAGCTGAATTATCTCTCTTTTCATCTGTAGGATTCAGACAGGCCACAGTCCGTCTTCACACCTGACATTTACCATTCCACTGCCCACTTTTTTTTTTCAACGTCACGATCTAAGCACAAATACAGAAATTTATTTGAATGTAGTTAATGATGAGATAAAACGGGACTCCGTGAGCAGGCACCGCTGTGCCCCTTTAGCCACACCTCTAGTGTTGGAGTCGGCCAGCCGCACATCTGTCTGCGGTCAGCTTTGACTGGTAGCTCAGCTGGTGTCTTATTTGATTCCTCCATCCCAGAAACGATGAACAGCTATTACTTCTACTGGTGTGCCTATTCAGTGCGGGAGCTGTGACTTTCATGGTGGTTGTTCTCTCCCTCCGCCTCCTGGTGACTAAAGAGGTAGTTCCACCAACTTTTAGAGTGGTGCATCTGTCGGGCCGCCCCAGCGCTCTTCACTTTCCTCATCTCCTAAACAGATGCAGGGCACACAGTTAGAACGTTGACCTGGAAAGTTTTTTCTTTCTCTTAGCCATCTTTGTATTTACCCCTTTATCCAGCAGGCTGTCAAACTCATCGCTCATCCTTCGGAGCTGCCGGCCGTACTTCTTGGCGGCCCACAGAGCCGGGGGTGCGGACTGGGATCTCCCCCTGAATGGAAATCCTTCAGTGGGAGTCCCGGGCTCCTCTTCACCGCGGGCCAGACCCTCCTCGTCTTTGTAGATCGTGGATACGATGGACTCGGAGTTGAGTCTGATCCGCCCATTTGCTACGTGGGAAAAAGAAAAGGTAACAGAGTTTGTGATGAAACACAGGACAGAAATAACTCTCCTGAAAATGTATAGTCAATCTTCAAGGTGTTTCACTGAGTACAGAGCTGTCCTAAATGCCAGCCATATACCTGCTGGCCTGAGCTCAGGTAGAGTGAGGGTCTGGCGTGGGAGGACATGCCCATCCGGTCCACCCAAACTCAGGCGTTCTCTTTCCTCTACCTCTTCGGATGGCTCTGACTCGCTGTCTGAAATGGTGAAGTTTGCAGCCATCGTGACATCTGGAAAAAAAAAGGTAATAAGAAACTTAAAAAACCTAAATGCCCACACATGCTTCTTGTAAAGAAAACAGTAAAAAATCTGAGCAAACATTTAGAACCAGCACAGGATGATGCTCCAGTTGCCCTGGGCTTGACCTCGGTGGGTGAACCACCGGGCAGACATGAGGCTGTTAACCACAGAATGGGAGCACCTCCTCCAAGAACAGCACCGTGCAAAAACTGCAAACAAAGCTAATGTGACAGATTTTTGCCCTAAACATTTAATATCTGAATTGCCCTATCGAAATGTTCAAGACTCATAAAATGGCATCATCTCCTGAAGCCACCTGTGTAACACACCCAGCAGTTTGGCTCTGCTTCCTGATACTGACCAGTCCAAAGGTATTTCACCTGAACAACTACACGTACAAACCACCCGGGAAGCCAAAAGACAGGACTTTGATATATACTCTTTGTAGAGATTCTGTTAAAACCGAAATGAACCTTTCTCTGGTCGGAGCACAGCCTCGCTTGTTCTGTTGTTGTTGACTGAGGAGGACAAAAGAAACTTCCTACAGGGCGGAAGCTGCTGCGGCCAATCTCCTTTAGCTGCGCCTGAAAGAATCCCTCAAAGTAAGTTTCCTTACCCGAAATCTCTATAGCGAGAGCCGAAAAAGTGCGAGCGTGTCTTTATTTGGCTTCATGCGGCCGCAGCTGTTGTTGTTGTTATCCGTGGATTCTCTTTTTACTGTACAATACACTTTAGCTCCGCGCTCACCCAATCGCCGCGCGTCACTGCACCTCCACGGCGCACTGACGTCACTGTTGCGAGCTAGGACTTGTTTGTCTCACTGAGTTACCGTAACGTGCAGAGCAGATGCGCAGAAGGATTGATAGAGTGATTTGAAGAAGGCGGTTCGCCGATTTTATTCATAACTGGGTTTCATTCTACCACCCATTGCAATCAAAAGTTTCCTCTTCGAGACTTGTAACGTGATCAATATGAAGTATGAATACTGTCTGGCCAGCTTGCTTATTAGTTAATGCAAGTGGAGTATTTAACTTTATGTAATTGTTGCATTAATGCATATTGCACATAATGATCACACATGATAATTCTATCTTTTGTTAAACCTTTCGAAGATAATTGTCTGATTAGAATAAACTGAAGTTGCATTTGTTTTATATTATATCATCTAGTCAGTAAAGGTGCTTTTATTTTGAAATCTAAATAAGGTCTCATTTGAGAACTCGCGTGTGTCTGAGGGAAGAGGGAGAGGCAATTAGGCAGTCATTAAGGATTTTTGCAATGTCGATGCTCAGCACGTTAAAGAAAGATCATCTTGAAGATTTTCGACAATTCCCTATTTTCTTGCAGTATTAAGCCAACGATTTATTTTATTGATTTGTTTACTCTGTAAATGTTGTTTAATATGCTCTGCAAGTTGTTATTTGTCCCATTAATGTTTATGCTTTGTCTACATGATTTAGCGTTGGATTTGGATAGACTAAGAGCCACTTCAAATAAACTAGTAGAGAAAACCACTTGAGTCTGCTTGTGCTAAGAGGAAATTATACTTCAGGTTATGTGCAAGGGTACAATATGTAAATGTATAAGTCTATCAAACTTAACATGTACAGTGAATAATTTTAAATGTATTTCTTTAAAGTAAAATTGAGATTTTTAAACATTTTCTTGACACTTCAAAGACTTCCTTTAACTGTAAACTGCATAAAACACACAAATATCACATTTGATCAAGTCTTACAGATTGTGACCTGGCAAATGTTCAGTAAGGCCATTAGATCAATTTGACTGATTTATAAGCCCCTTTTTTCCTTTCCTAAAATTCAGGAAAACAAAAAGTGTGCAACATTTAGTTGTCATTCCTAGTGCCAGCAGCAGATGGGGAGGTCGGGCAACAAACGGAACCTCTCAGAATGATGCTGATCTCTGCATCTTTTCAGTTCGACAGTTTTTCAAACTTTACAATTGTTATCCGTCTATTGTTTCTCTCGTATACTTTCCTCAAATTTGAAAGGGAAAGTCAAACATGTAACTTGACTTGTAACTGTTGATATTTTATGCTGCCCCTTTGTCTCTCCATCACTGCTAACTCTCCACTGTTCTGCCTTAGGAGGAGGTTCATAACAAAATGAATGAATAATCAAAACTTGAACAGGTGAGACAAACTGTGTTTGTGGAGGATTTGAAACATCATAATGCAGCTTCCACTGATTTCGTAATGCATCCACGAAATGAAAGAGTTTTTGAAGTATGGATGAACAGACAAATTTTGCTCAGTCAGCTTTTCTTAGTATGTTGGTCTGTATGTACTCAGCAGCACTGATAAAGTCACACTTCCTTTAGGTTCTTGTGAGGGATTACAAAGAAATAACACCAGCGTTTTTGGTTGGATTTGAGTGTTGTTAAAAGGCATGAAATTATGATCCATTTTAATCTGTTTATGTGTGTGTGTTTGTCTTTAAAGTTAGCATCCGTTGGTGTGTGTGAGTGATAAAAACTTAAACTTTCTCATACGAGCAGGATCATTTTTACACATACATAGCACACAGGAGTGTGTGTGCATATGTTTGTAGGATTTAAGTACAGTCTGAGGGAGCCATACAATTAAGATCCATTTATATCTTCCTGTACCAACCTCGCCCTGCCTCCCTGCCCCTCATCTGGTGGTTATTTTGGGAAATGGAGGCGTATGCATTCCCCCAATGTCCCAAACTACCACTCAGCGTGTGAGTGGAAGTGTGTGGCAGTTTGAAAGCAAAGACAGAAGCAATTCTAAGCTTCCCGTAGAATTGCTCCTTTCAATTTGGGGCCGGGCACTAACTGTCTGCCCTTGCCTCAGCTGCACACGCTGCTCTTTAAAATATTTGACCTGTTATGCAGGCCTAGTTAAAGCCTGAGGATGGCAAGGAGCAAGTTTGGATTTTTCTTGTCTGGATGAGAAATTCACCTGAAGTTCGTTGTGCATGATAGAAATGTTGATTAGGAGAGCTGGGCAAATGAGCTGCAAAAAGTGATAGATGAATGATTAAAGATGTGAGAATCCTTTAATAAAAATAGTAAGCTAACAGAGCAGCAAAGGTGGCAAATCTGCCAGTGAAAGAAATGTGAGAGACATGGGGAAAGCAGACAAAACCGGCATCAGTGCGGATACACTTTTGTGGTCTGCTTAAGTTGCTCCAGCTCTTTCATCGCTGTTCCCTGATCATACTCATTATACACGGACTACTCCCTTGCTCAACTATATGATCACAAGGATAACATATGGCAGCTGTCTAATTTATTCTGCTCCACCCTTTTTACAGTGAGCTGCTCCTATAACCCAGCTCCTCATGCTTGGGAATCTCTAAAAATGTATAAATCTTTTTTGTTAGAGGTAGTAAATCTTCCTATCAGACCCCCTGAGAATCACTGTTTTTGTTCAGAGGTAGAACAGATAGTCTTCACTCAAGTAAAACTACAGAATCCTGCATGAGATCCTCATTCCAGCAAAAGCACAAGCAGTAAGACGTACAGAAATATTTCGAGCAAAAGCAGTGGTTTAGCCTCTGACGTGTATATGAGATTAAATTAAAGATAAGCACTTGTCAGGGAGCAGCCTGTTCCAGTTAGGGCTGCCGGTGGACAAGTAAGTTCAAAGTGACACTAAAAGCTCATCCACATTTCAGTTAAACACTACGAGCTGAAGGTTAAAAACACTTTAGGTATTGTAATGAATCTCTGTCAAAGACTTTAATCAGGACACAGCCACTCGCTCCTCGTGGAATAAAGGTCACAGCTCAGTCTTTTAAACCCTCAATTATAATCACTTGTGCTCAGGCTTCCTGCAGTTGGGCTGGTATGAGTGTGTTCTGAGAGCTACTGCTAATGCGTCTGGTACACATGTTCTCCATTTGATCCTAAAGGTGTCTTCTTGTCCATGCTTGCCGTTGGGTTCTCTAATGATGCTTGATGGCTGGTTAACACACAGTGCTGGATATTTTGATTTGCTGTCTCATGTGGAGGTTATGTTTCTTTTAGTGTTTACCTTTAACGGAATAACAATGTGAAAAATAGATGTGCACCGTTTTAGGTTTTGAATAATTCACCATCTACTGCTCCCAAATAATAGATTATTTATTGAACATGAGCTATAAAGGCAATATGATCATTGGCACAATTCTGCTTCATGTGGTGGCAGTTGGTTCAGCTTATGTTTTGCTATCAGTTCAGTCCCATACTTAAAGCATGACAGCAACGAATTTGAATCGCATGGAAGAATCACCATATGCCAGAGAAACTAAAAGAGTTTGGTGGTGATATGGAAGGTAAATTGTAAAAGTGGAGTACACACACAAAAAAAAACGAAGAATGGACGAGTGTTCACTTGGCTTAGATTTACTGAGAACAGCTATTTTAATAGTTATATTTGTTTTTTGCATTGAGAGCTCAATATTTATTTCACAATTTGCTTTTTAGGTAGGAGAACTCAATTTTCATTACTTTATCCCCAAACAATTTTATCCTGAAGTAAATCCACTCGAGTTACATTTTCTCCGTCCTCCTTATACATCAGAAGTTGTCCATCAATAGACACTACTATTTCTAGTTAGCTCAATTTGACAAGAAAACTGAATGAAGTGGCACTGTACAAACTACACCCCCTCCCCCACCATTCTACTTTCACTCCTCCATTTTTTGCAGTTTCACTTCTGTGTCCCATCCCTCCCCGTCCCCCATATTTTCTCTCCCACTTGTATCTGGGTTGCTGACTGAACTAGTTCACCAGGAGCTTCCTTGCTGATGGCGTCATGGCCTGTGTTTAATTAATGCTGTTTGACAGAAACAATCTGCTTGTTGGATTTAGTTGGCTGGTTACAAAACCTCCAGTTAAATAAACATAAGAGGAAGGAGTTAAGAATCATTGGTAAGTGAAACTTTTTTGTTTTTGTTTGGAAGAATGTGATTTACTGTTACTGAACTTCCTGTTTGGAGATCATATTTTCCATGTAACAGGTGGTATAAGAAATGACTTTCAGTGATAGAATGAATGTCCAAATTTTCTTTTTACTGATTGTGATTTTGTTTTTCAAACTAAGAAACTTTAGGAAAATATTAAAAGTACATTTAGAAACAATTGAAGACAGGGCTCGGTCTGCATGCCTTTCTGGCAAGTGCCAGTCATCAGAAAAGAAAAGTGATGAGTAAAAACCGCATAACAACACAGATTTAAATAAGAATAGTAACATGAATGTGATAGTTGGAAATGAATTGGAACTATTTAGCTATCCTACTCTATTTTCCAGGCTTCTTCTACCTTACTCCTTCTATCCTTCAACCCAACTTAAACATCGTTTTAGTTCCAGCCTCAGTGACACACCATGACATTTTCAGTGTTCACGTGTTAAAATCAGATAACTCAAAATTTTTCAAAGCTGTATGTGTTTGCGTGTGGGCACTTATGTGTAGTGATATGAATTACAGTAAATACGTCACAGGGGGGAGAAGTAATGAATTGCAATTTGGGATAGTTTTCTGATTGCGACACACTGGGTTATTTCACACTGCATTCGTGTGCATGTGTCCATTTACTGAATGTTCTCATCCTCAGTATCAACCTTACGATTTTAGTTGGCAATGCAGAATTACGCAATGGCAACAAACTGCAGAGGCACAGAAGAAGCCCGGTCGTGTTGAGACAGGAAATATTCTCACCATGCCTTTGGTACAGGCATTTAGTGACCTGGAGAGAACATTTGTATTTTTGCAAGTTACATTAAGATGTCTTGGAATCTATGCTTGTCAGCCTTTGCTCTGTGTGACTGTTTGATAGATTGCCTTGTGACAGATCAGCACCTCCATTTAAAGTCTCTCAGTAGGTGATTTAATGGAGGTGACCAACAGCCAAACTATATCTGGCGGATGTTCAAACATGTATGTTTGTATTCAGACATGCTTGTCTGA
Organism: Menidia beryllina; assembly: GCA_013363375.1. Taxonomy (NCBI): domain Eukaryota; kingdom Metazoa; phylum Chordata; class Actinopteri; order Atheriniformes; family Atherinopsidae; genus Menidia; species Menidia beryllina. The sequence goes on from JABUIW010000074.1 coordinate 370,807, forward strand.
AGTAAACTATGTGTGTATTGAGCTGTTGGACACACATCAATGCTGTCATTGGTGTGTGTTTGCACATAAAACAGCCAGTCCCTGAGCCCTGTAAGCACTAAGCAATCAACTTTTATTGTTACTGACGGCGGCCTTAATGCTGTAGCGACAGATGCTTTGGTGCACCTGTGTAACAATGAGCTCTGCAATAACCTTAAGTGGAGAGAACAGATTCAAGTGGTGGATGGTCTCCTGTGTCAGGGCATGGTATAAGCACACGCAGGGAAGAGGGCCACATATATTAGCACATGTAAAAAGACTCACTGCATTTTGGCTGTGAGGCAAGTTTTTTTTCTCTTTCTTGCTTTTAAATCATCAAGACTCATTTGCTTCCAATTCACCCCATCATCATTTACTTCTTTTTCACAGCTCCCCTTTGGACTGCACTCAGCAAGACTTACAATTACTTCGGTGGTCTGGCACAATGAGTGGGAGGCAGCGCATGAATAATCAGAAGCCAACAATGCTTCATAAGGTTGAAGATAAAACAGTATGATGACGTTAGTGTGCCTCTATGTGATCATGCACAATATTGGAGATGTCTCCAGAACACAAGTGGCTTCTGAAACGGCACTTGGCCTCCATTAACCCTAATTTATCAAACGTAACGACATTAATCGCAGCACAGAGTAACAGGGTGCTTGTTTCCAACAGCAATGGGCTGATTACTGGTTAGATTTTTATTCTGGATTCTTTCTCTTAAGCAAACATTAAAAATACACTTTTCAAGTAAGTAAAAGTATTTCTGTTGCAGATGGTTATGATGAAATATAGCTAGCTTAAGAAGGTCAAATGGGTGTTGTTAATCTTGATTTTAAATATGATTATCATTGAAATTATAAAGAAAGAATAGTTCTGGCTATCATACCTGTTTTCTCTCTCTGTATATATGTACATACATGAGCAGTTTTTTTATTGGTTTCCCCTTTTCTAATTTGATGAAAACGGATCATGAAGTTCCTGATTTAACTTGAAACTGATTTTGTCCTGCATATTTCAGTAAGTTATTGCTTTCTTACTTTAGTTTGTTTAGCTCTATTCAGCAAATCCTCACTCTCCTTTTGCACAAGTCAGTTTCATGTATTTTTTTTACCATGTTGCAATCAAGCTATCAGCCATTCCCCCCCCCCAGGATCCTCTGCTGTGTATTTTTCAGACAGTATCTTTAATTTTAAACTGAATTTGAATTTTGAATTATTTTCTGTCCTTAAATAAACAGCGCCATACTCTATCATAATCAAACAAGCTATGAATAGTTTAGTTGCATCTCTCTGCTTCATAATCTTGCACACAACATGATGTATATGGAAATCTCTGTAAAGTATCTGAATATAATGCAGACACAAACTTGTTGTGTCGGTGTCTGTAAGACTTAGTCACCACAGAGCAGCTAAATTTTACTACAAAGAACATGAGCTTTGAGTGATCTGAGCAACAAGAGGGGCAAAATCAGTGCACGGGAGAGTTAGCCTAGTTTTTAGCGGACTTCTCAGCAGTGCCATCTGATTGCCTGCCAAACTCTGTTCAACAAAGGCAGAGAGCATGCATGTAATGTTCAATTATTCAGCTCAAATATCACGAGGGTTAAGAGGAATCTCTATGGAAAGATTAAGTGAATGTATCACAGTCTACTCCTTTGGTGCCATATGTACTCACTACTGAAGATGACATATTATGTCCCTTTTTTCACAAGCTCAAAAACATTTCCAGAGGTTCTTGTAAAATATAATTCAGTAACATTTTTATTCAAACTGGTCATTTAAGGCCCCATAAACGCACATAAACTTAATCTAGGGCCAAAATGTGGTGAGCAATATTTCACCAATGTTTGTTTTTGTAACAGCTGTTACTGTTGCTGTGCTCACAGCGCATTAAATGAGATATAAAACAATTATATTTTTATTTTTTCCAATCTTAAACAATGGGAATAACGTGAATTAAAAGTCAAATTTCCTGTGTAAGTGAACAACTTGACCTGTGATGATATTTGAAGATGATATCAAAGCACTCGGTAAGAGCTGAATAGGTTAAGCGTTCCACTTCTCCGGTAACATGAATGCAGCATCTTCTTAAGTCAGGTGGAGGGATGAGGCTGGAAAAACAGCCATGTAACAGTGAGTGTCATAATGTTCACAGTTCACTGAAGTGAAATGGGGTCCAGTGTAAAAATCTGTTTTATGTTTTTTCTTTCTTTTAATTGAGTTTTTAATGGCTTCAGACTCCACAGAAATGGACTCAAAAGAGCAGTAAAATTGGATTTCTATATACACTGTGTTACAGGGAAGACATCATCCTTTCTTTTCCATAGAAATGCAGAAAATAGTTTTCTCTCAGGACATCATTGAGCTTGTTAGGTAGTATAGTAGGGAGGCAGCCAGAGACTTACTGTGAGGTGATATGAGAGAATTAATTGGTGCTGTATCTTTAATGTTTTGGTGCAGTGCAACGAGAAAAAGAATGCAACCCATTAGAGAGCTAGCATTGACTTTCGGCAGACATAGTAATGTGACATAAGACCATGATTCAGAGAGTAAAATTTGAACTGTATTTATTTTTTAATAATGTTCTATGGCTTTTAAGACAGATATCTGCTTTACTTTTCAATATAAGGCAGATCAGATTCTAGTCTGACAATGAAATAGACGCCTTCTGCCCGAGAGGATTTCTTAAATCTGTACATTTGGAAAAAACAAACCACAAAAAGTTCCTATGCCTGCTTGAAGTCCTTTTGACGTTTTTTGGGGAAAAAAACAAACATGCGGCATCCATAGAGAGATGCAAATCTGAATCAATTCTGGTGTATAAAACCAATTAGTCATAAGATTGATTACACAACTGATACGTTTTCTTTGCCTGCAGTCAAGTAGAATTCCTCTCTGAAAACCCAAATACTCAAACTCCAGAGGGTAGTAGACAAAGGGAAAATAGTTTGTGGAGCTCTGCTGGGCTGACTCATCGCAGGTATAGAATGAAGAGACGGCGGTTAAAGTTTTTCAACACTGTGAAGTCAAATAAGTCCTTTTTCGCTGGTTCACTCACTGCAGAATTACTGGACTGCAGGGACAGTCACAAAGGGCCTGAAATCCAGCATATCTGCATACCACAACTATTTGTGAATGGAAATATTCACTTTCTTTTTTCGTGCTCTCAAAGAACTTTCACCCCTGTTTGCCAGTCTTGGCCCCTTCTCGGTTCACTTTTAAGCCATTTAAATTTGTTTTGTCAAAATCATCTAATGCATTCAGGGCCCACTTAACCATCCTGACCTCATTGCTATGTAAACTGCCCCACCCGGGTGAGTCCCAATGACTATTTTGAGAAACCGATGCTTTCCCACCTCTTCAGAGAAAAGTAACTAAGACACACAAAGTTGAAGCTCTACATTTATGACCTGGTTGATTAGATTTACACGGGGAACATCCTGTCTGGGGAGAAGTTTGAAAGCACAGAGAGAATGGCTGGGAAAAATGGAGCGGATAAAATTGAATGTGCTATTTTTGCTTTGGAATTATTCTGACAGAATATTTTCTTATTTTCAAACTGTAAATATTTTAATATTCTGTGTGCTGCTATTCACAGAAGTCTTAGCCGAATTGATTTCCAGGATTTTGATATAATCTTCAGACAAAATGGATTCAGTAAATGTGTCTTATCTGTATGCATGTGTGCATATTATACATACACTTCATTTAGGTGGAATGCATTTCACATGGGTGGTTGAGTATCAGGCTAGAACTCTTCATGTGTGTGTCTTTGTGACTACATGGGATGTTCCCCAAAGATCTGAATTAGCCTGCGTTGTAAAGGCCATGTTTCATGCCAAGACAGAACTCTGATCAGCTGTGTTAAAAAGACAGACAATGTAAAACTGCAGCTCTCCTCAAGCTCATTACTCACCCGTATTCCTGTGCTCTTCTCTCTAACCCCTGACCCTTTACCCATCTTAACAGCCCTTATTCCACTCTCCTCCCCCATCTCTTGTTGCTCAGTGATCACCTGCCCTTAGTCCTATCATCCGTCTCTCACCTCCTACCCCCACATGTAATGTTACCGGGGACTCATCCTTTTCCTTGGTAAGAAAAAAGAAACACTGAATACCAATTTACAACTGAAAAATACACCATAATGTAAATAACAGACCTTTTTTGTTCCCTGTACTGTAATATATGACGATGATACAGTTGAATTATAATGGGAGTGTTGGACTGGATGTGTTTTAATACTTATAACAATGAATGCTCAACATCTGAATCATTTGCAGCTTTTAGGAATCTCTTTTTTTAATTACTGTAGTTTTGTTAACCGTTACAATTTGTTACCCGTTACAATCCTCACTTTGTTCTTTCAATATAAATAAGTACAAACTTGGAGTGTACCCAATTTAAATTTCATAGTACATCGTCTTAAATTAGAACTAACTCTTGTTTGCACACTGTCTCTCTGTGTTTACATCATAGTCTTTCAGTAACTATTCTCCCATGAGACAAAACCGTCAGTTTAATGTGGAAATCATCCTACTTCCTCAATCAAAACAGGGAGGTTCTTGAGTCATCCAGATCTGAATATTTTTGTGCCCTAATCTGCTCTTTGACTTTAAGTTGACGCTGTTTCTGTGTTGCCTCGGACGTAATCAAAGAACACCAGTGCCCCATTTTTGGTGTCCACTTCATTTGCAGCTTCTTCTAAAAATTGGTTGTTATGTGAAGTCATTCTGCACTTTTAATACATTTTGTTTTTTTGCAATTATCTGGGAACACCCTTCAACCTATCACAGATAAAAACTTTGTTCATTCCTCCATTTCCTTTTTGGACATTATTACAGATGCTTCTGTGCCTTGATCACTGTTCAGTATATTCTTATTTTCGGTCTCCAGTCGTCTGCCCTCTATAAGTGCAGGGAAGATGCTGCTGGGAGTGCATGCTCTTTAAGTTCACAATCATCCTGCTTCCCCAACACACACTTCCACATGGGCACAAACGGAAGCACACACAGTAATGGGCATTGTCTGTCCCTGGGATTTATCCCTCCGCTGCCGCTGCTCACAGCAGCTCATTCTTCCTCAGCTCCATCTCCTCTCGCCTTTCTCGTGCACTTCTTTCTTTGCCCCTCTTACTGTGTTGTAGTTCCGCACAAGAAATACACAAGGGAAGAGAGACCGAGGATAAGGGAAGAGAGACCGAGGAGGGCGCAAGAGCGCACGAGTGAGCCAACGACAGAAGTGCGCGTGCTCTGCCGTCGTTTAGGAGGAGGAAAGAGGCTTATTCAGTTGCTGAATGAGAGAGTGAACGGAGGGAAGGATGAACAGATAGAGGGACGAATCACTGAATCAATGAATGGAACCTGACCTGGGTTTTTTTTCAGAACACTGAAACGGTAAGCACAATGGATGGACATATTCTGTATTCAGTGTGAATGTTTAGTTCATCCAATTATTCACAGCCTACTTGTGCAGAGAAACGGGAGAGTCAGTGTGTAAAAAGCGTAAAGGCTCTTTCTTTAACTGAGAAGAGTGAAAACAAGGAGAAAAACAGCTTCGGAGATTAAAAAGGATGCCAGAAAAATATACCAGGCGTAACTGCTCCAGGTGTGTGCGACAACGCACCCTGCCATGTCCGGGAGACTCCTTTGGGAGTCAATAGCTCCAATTAAACATTTAACAGACACAGGGTCTCTGGAAGGCTTTCTAGAACCGCGATGGAACGTGCGTAAACCGGGAATTGTGACCGAGTAGTACAGGGGCTGGAGCCGAGGCTGCTGCAGCGCAAACCGCGAGATAAGATGGATTAAAGGGTCAGGAGTAGTTAGCTCCGAGGGGTCCTGAGGGTCAGGGTGCAAAAAACGAAGGGACTTGTATTATAGCAACGTCCTCCTGTTTTTTGTAAACAGACAAACAAAAAAAAAACAGATTATGAAATTGAGCACTGATTGGCTTATCTTGAGGTGTTTAAATGTGTTCTGGCTGCGAGTGAATGATTGAATAGAATGATAAAGGGCATGGTGACGAGTTGTTTTCTGCGGGATGCTGGATGGTGTTTAGTGAAGATGATAACACATGGTAATCGTGTTATGAAGCTGATTGGTGAGTAATGGCGCTGCCAGTAGCATAATAAAGAGGATGAGGATGATAATGATCACAACGATTTGGTTGAACTATTTTTGTTTTTTTGTTAGCTGAACTAATGGCAGCATGATGGTGAATTTGTCAACTAGGATGAATTATTAATCTAAAGATCTGCCATCATCTCAATAATTCACTGCCAAGCTGTCTACGGAATGCTGGCTATAAATGAATTTGAATATTTTAGATCATTTTCACCTTAGTGAATAGTCTTTGTGTAAAGCAACTTTAAGATATCTCTATGATTGTCTCCACTTGTTCAGGATGCTTGGCTGTTTAGCATTGAGGTAACTGAGAAAAGATCTTGAAAAATCTTTAAAAAAGATCGTCATAATACAGTAGCCTATATCAGACTGAGAAGGAGGATGTTTTGGTCATTCAGCTGTGTAGAGATGCATTTGGGTGAAAGGAAAACATGCATCGAGTCATAACTTTGTGAGTGATTTAATCCTAGAAATGTGAATATTGACGCTGTACTGGTCATATTTTCAGTTTTCACTATTTTTTTTTATTTATTTGATTTTGCTGCTTTTGTAACTCTCAAGTCACTCTTTACTTCTTAAAATGTCAAATATTTCCAACCTTTTGCCTCTGTGCTTGTTTACATTCTTCACCGTGACTTTAATCCTTGACTAATTCATTAATGACTTTACAAACACACTGTCTGCAGAAGGTGGTAACCCACATCTTAGCCTCTATTCTTGTCCATGATAATCTGGTTATGTGTATCGCTGGCAGCAGTCACTGATTACTTGTGCTGTTACTCAGAACAAGATGAGTGACAGTCACAGCGGCCATAAATCCTCTGCTGCTTCTGTGTGTGCTAAATGCTTGTAGTAGTGCAATGGAAAGATAAAGAGAGAAGGAAAAGGTTGAAGCTACTGGAGGCAGAGGCATTGTGTTGGATACCATGTGCCAGAAAAAGCTTATGTTTAGAATTCCTGGGATTGGAAAATGTATACAACGAACAAGTCATGATAGAGAAACAGGGGTGTCTTTACAGGTTAAATATTTAGAAAATGAAGATGAATTGTTTTCACCTTAATTCCAGTAATTTTTTTTCGCACAGGTTTCACGGCTTAAGCTGTTCGTAGTTGCAGCCATTGACTATTGAAAATTAAAGGCAGGACAGTCAATATTTTCCGTAGCCTTTATGGGAAAGAGCAGTTAGGTGTAAACTTGAAAATGAGCCTTGGATTTGACTTTGCATCAACTCAAAAAGAAAACATTCAAATAGTTTACAGGCGTCTGGTTTCCCCTAATTAAATCTTTTAATCAAAATCATTTGAACTGCTAGCTGCTGTCTCTAACATTGAATGATAAGGCTTTATACAGACAGAGAGTGGCATTTAGCTGGTAATGAGACATTAGGACTGTTCATATTTGTTTGTTTATGGTCCTGTCAGAGGAGTGGGTATAACTACAATCAGTTAATGCAGCTGCGATTATGGCCATTGTACGGTAGAAGCTTCTCTGGAAGTGGAAAAGTGCATGAGGAATGGCTCACACCCATTCAGTTTTTTTAAAGGAGGTAATGACATGAATCTTATTCATTGATTTTGAAGTATTCACGGTGACATGTCCTATTACGATCCCAGATATCCGTAATGCTCTGGTCATTGTTTGAATAAAAAGTTCTGTTAAGGGCCTTGTGCTGGAGATGCACTTCATGCTGTGCAAAAAGTGCCCCTACTTTACATTAGTGTAAAAGCAATGGACGAAGGGAGGCACAGGAAGTTCAAAGCAATAAATGCAGAGTTTCCACCATTTACTGCTGAATCTTTAATCTTTCTAAGCTTTTACCCAATCCTCGCCGTAAATTGTGTCCCACAGTAGGTTGTAGCAGATTTAGCATCATTAGGGTTTGCATGTGAGAAAAAGGGTACATTGTCTCTTCATAGTGGCTGGCTCTCCACTTTTGTTGCTCCAGATAACATGTGCTACTTAGTATTACATAGGGCTATGTAATTGCACTATAAAGTACTTGCAAGATTTTGAGGGTGGGCCCTTATGTGGTAGAGTCTGGAAATGAAAGGTGCCACAAAATAAACAAACAGCAACAAAATATATATATATAAATGTGAAAATAAGGATTTGAGTTTTGTTTGTCAATAACTTTTTGGTTTGTTTCTATATCCAATTGGGTTATTTTTTGCATCAAGTTTACATACTGTTAATATGAAACTCTTAAGAGCTGATTGCTTGATGCATAAATAACTAGCTGCTACCTGCTTGAACTTGTATTTTTCCAGAAGGGTCATTAAACTTTCAGCTCCAGCCAACCTTTAAATGTAGCTTACCATGTGTTATATTGACTTAACATTTACTCCATTTATGTTAATACAGTGTGAATATGGATACAGGAGGCATTTTAATCTAAGCTTGGCCCAACAGAAAGTTGCTTTTGGAGACTTAAAACATAACAATAGACTATAAAGACAATGATATATTGAGTTGCTCATCTGTCCTCTGTGGTCATTGCCCTATCCAGTTTTTTTTTAAAGGGTGCAACATTCTGTGCATAGGCTAGGTCCCCATGGGTGCTACCCCACACGCATTGAGGACCCAAACTCTTACTTCACTGCTAAAGAAAGCTTTATGAACAAATGACAAGAGTTTGGATTTATTGAATCCATCTATAGTCTGTTAAACCCAATATGTGATTATAAGTTTGGGTATTTCATAGCATAAACACTGAAAGTACAAGTTATAGACTGACTTGAAAATGCTGGAAAGTTTGAAATATGCTGAGTTTCAAGTGGCTAAAGCATTTAATGAATTAAAATAAAAGATTTTCACCACTACAGAATATCAAGGGAACTTAGATAATGCGAAACTATCAATAATCACTCATTCTGGACTGGAACTTCATACATTTCAGATATATTTGGCATGAAACTAGTGTCTGAGCTAAAAAGAAACCTATAAAGATAATTTGTTTTGACCTTATAATACCTTGATCTCCCTCACGGGGCCAAAGAGGTTGGCCTGCCTCTCCACTTAATTCATTCCACTCAGTTTCAAATCACCTCCAAACCATCACTCTCGGGATTCATTTGACATATATATTGCCAAATAGTGCTATTTCCCAAGCTGGGCAGCAGTTGTAGATGTACCGGCATTGATCTCACCCACAAAGCATCCTGATTTGGCCCTCACTCTTGAGCATTGCTTATTCGAAGATTTGCTGTTTGAAGTTGTCACTTTTTCTCAGCCCATGTGTTATTTTGTACTTAATAACCATCGAGAAAACATTTAAGTAAAGTTTAATGACATCCTTGATTTAGTATTGAGTGTTATGATCAAATCTACTTTGCTTCCTGCATCCCAAAGCTATAGTATTTTTCTGTTTCTGAAAGTCGTGATGTTTACCTTTTCAACACAGCTATATTGGTGACATTACTAGTAGGGTCCCAGGTGTCATTGGGCAAGAGGCAGAATACACGCTGGACTGGTTCTAATATGCATTATGCATATAGGCACATTAAGCATATATTTCATATTATGTGACTTCCATGGAAACAATAAGAACTGGCAGTAGACCTCATGTAGCAAGCTGTATTTGACAAAAACAGCTGATGAGCATAATTTTAGATAAGTGTATAGTCATTTAGAATAAACATATCCTTCTGTTGGTCAGAAATGATTTCTTTGTGTTGAAAAGATCAAGATGGTTTTGACTTTTCTTTGTTTATGATTTGACATTTTTCTCTTAGTCATGCATACAGAAATGGAATTTGTGTCTGGTTTTACATCTAAATTGTTATTCCCCAGTCATGCTTTGCTGCTTTCAGATAAGACAGAGGCAGTATTAGTCATGTACATGACTCCTTGGTCAGGTTGCCTCATTGATTTAGAAAAATTAGCCATGAACTCACATGACTCCTGTAGCCCTCAGTTATGTCTCTGTCCTTGTCCTTGTCTATGTTTACTATAATTACCATTATCAGTACACAATAATATCCTTTCAAAAAAACAGCATGTGCAAAAAATATACGCATGGTCACACTTACTAAATTAGAATGGTACAACAAAGGATGGACAAAATAATTTTAGATGAAACGGACACACTTCATGGTGCCATCATCACTGCCATCCCACCACACGATGTTTAAAGATGAGCTGGACATTGATATGTAGAGACTCTCTCCCCGCTGACTCCAAGAATAGAAAAATTCACTGTAGTGGAGAGTCATTGACTTTACAAGTAACCTTAACATATGACACACACTTTCACTGAAGAAGGCATGTGTAAGAGACAGTGTGTCTGAATCTATCTCTGAATGTGTGTGGGTTTAATCAGCGGGCAGTGATTCACCGAACACTGTCCAGTCAATGACTTTACTGTTGGAGGAGATGTTGAGTTTTTCCCTTGAAGTAATTTTCAATAGAAAAATGTGACTCAGGTGGTTATGATTTCTGAAAGATGTACCACTTAAGTATAAATCAACCTTGTTTCCATCCTTTACTCAATGCAACCTGCTCATTTTAAATCATAAATGGGAAGCAAGTTACAAAAAGAGAACAATCATTTAGGCAACTGACTCTGAAAATCAGTGCTAAAATATAATTCATTGACCTTTGAAGTCCCCAAAGTGCCAGACTAGTTTGCAGCCTATTTGCATAAAACAAATTTAAAATCTGCCCACAACTGCAGAAAAAGCATGAACTTCTATGGCCTTAGTTCATGTAGCACATTTCACTATACTGAAATACATTTTGTCCTTATGAAGTAAACAAAAAACACGTATTTGAATGTGCTCTGGAAAATCTGAAATTTAATGAATCCATGCAACAAAAACTAAGCAAAACAAAGTAAAGTCGTATTTTATAGTTTAAATGTAAAGTCTTTTATTTGATTGCAAATGGAAAGGACATTTATTAACGTTTGCTCTTTAAAAAAAGAAGAAGCAGAATCCAGTGACTTTTGGTTCTCTAGCAGATGAAGCTCCTCTTTTGCTGGAAGATTTATTTTCTGATGGTTTTCTGTTCTCTGTGTGTGTTACTCCATTTAGCTCTTCTCCTCCCATCCATGCCCTGTTATTTTTTTCTTCCTTTCCGTCTCCACCCTGATTGTACGGCTTTTACTCTTTAATTTTCCCCATGTCTCCTGTCTTCATTCTTGTTTTTTTAACTCTATCCTCCACATGGCTAGATGTCGTTTATCTCTCTCCATTTGGTTTCTGTTTAAAATCAACACTAAGTTTTCACTCCTGCCATTTAAAAAAATATTTTTTAAAGGGTGAATATTAAAGAAATAATGTCTTCTACCGTGGATGAGGCCAGCTCCTCATGTGGCCACCACCGTTTAATGTTCCGTCTCTGTTGTGTTCCTGGGTGATTACATTTCTCATGTGACAACATTCTCCATGTTGGTCAGCGCACTAGGATTAAGGAACACAGCATCCCCTACGGCCATGTACTACCTGTGGGCAGACTCATCTCAACCTCATAAGAGTGGACATTAGGGTGTCAGGAACCGCAGACCTCAGAAGATTAAAGTAAACAATGACTGGAAGCAGACACAACTGAAGAGTTCAGGTGTCTCTGAACAACACTGAACATACAAATTCACAAGGTGCACAACCCAAATCACCCTATCACCTCAATGAACCAATGTTCACACCCACACAATTACATATGTCAATTATATATAAGTACTTGTTGTCCATAAATTAATGGTTACAAGGGCTTTATAGACTCTGTATAGACTCTTTATAATAACATAAACAAAAAACAGTTTAATATTGAAGAATGCAACAATAGGTTCCTGAATAAAATAAGATATTTGTACACAAGCAGGCATCATCCCTGAAAGAAGTACAAATGGAAGGGTTACTTCATAGTAACCCACATGCTTGTCAGCCATTCGATTTGCCATTAGTGGTTGAGTCAGTGTTGCCTTCTTGTTGCATAAAGAGTGCGGGTAGTACTTTGTCATTGAGAGTTTCATAGTCTTCTCTTTCAAGGCCCAGTCTTCTGGTATTTTCTTCTTAGAAGGGGTCCTTACAGAGGGCAGTCTCCTGAAGGTATCTGAGAAATAAACACGATAAAATCCATTTGAATCCTGTTAATACTAAAGAAAATTTTTCAGTACAACACTCTTTAACTCGGGAGACACTGGAGCTACCATTTTTTAAGTGTTTGCCTGGTATTTTTTGCTGAAGTCTCGTGAAGAAAGATGACAGCAGCCCTCACTGTGCTGATTCTGCTGTCGGGGTTGGATATATGCTCTGTATGAAACAGCCTTTTGTTGTTATTTTCATTTCCTTCCTCATCTTTGCTCATCTAGCGTTTCTCATATCTTTTTACTGTTCAGTGGTTATTTCAGCAGTCAAATTCACTCTATCTCTCTTTCCTCTCACATCCATTAATTTCTCTATATTCCAAACAACTCTTGTGTTTCTAAGCTTCGTCTGTCAAGGTAGTCTAGTTACTCCTTTTTGTTTGCACTGTGCCCATGGCTTTTTATCTTACATTATATGTCATGATTTCCCTTTTCTGACGGTCCTCTCTGTCTCTCCTTGTCCCTTATTTATGTGTAATCTGTCACGGCACCATAAATCTAAACCCAGTATACTTAATCTGGTGTAAATTCACACACACACACACACACACAAACTGTCCGGATATGTTGCATGCATGACTGCGAGCAGGTTGATCATGCACATGCTATGGTGGGTGTGTCAGCATTATCGGACAGGGTGGATTTTGTTTACATGCTTATGTACATGCAGGGATTGTGGATTGAGAGCGCCACATGATTTGTCATGACTGGCAATTTTATGATTGGATTAAAGAAGGGATGAGGATCATAAACTAAACTGAGAGATTGGACAAGAGTAAAAATTGAAATGCACAGGGAGTGGATGATGAGCACTTTCTGATGCACAAAATCCACCTCGTTGTGATCCTCTTGCTTGGTCTCTTTGTATTATTTTTTGCAAGTGCACATGCCCAGCTCACATTTATTTTTTTCAGTTTCTCAGACCTCCACACAAGATTTCACTTGTCAAGTTTCAATGGCTTTTATTCATATTAATCAATGTTTTGTGTTGGATCCTCGCCCCACATTCATCAGTGGGACCTACTTCAGAGGCCTGAAGAGTATGCATGAATTGGGATACAAAGCTATTTCGGTCTTTACTCTTTTTCCCTCAAAGTAATGGCTTCTTTTGAAAATGCTTTGCAGAGATGCAGCATTTTCGACGGCTCAATAAAGTGCTCCAGAAATTTAAGGGAAAGGGCAGTGTGTGGTTTTCATCATGCTGCAAAAACACTGAGCTAATGAAAGACTCTTCCAGTTAACTTCATTAGTTTTACTGCAGCGCAGTCGCTCCCATTTCCTGAACACAAACAAATCAAATGCACTTGTGTCCCATCTGCTCTGGTATCAAACTGTCCACTTCTTGGCATCGCTCACAAGCACACAATGGTGGGCACTCCTTGCTGATATAAATTCCGGGAAGCAGTCATTTGTCATCACTACAGGGGTATTGAAAAAAACAAAATCTCAATTAATCAGGATATGGAGGATAAAGTAATCCGGAGAGTGACAACTTTTTATTAACACTGCTCAGCATAGAACTGGAAGACTTATAAAATTCACTTGTGTCTTAGGTCATGGACCTGGTACTCGGACCTCCTCAAGTCCAACCAAATACTGTATGTTGTTTAATGTTTCTCCAATGGCTCAGTAGGTTATGAAGTATGACCTTTGTGGGCTGAAGTTATGTTGCAAAAGTCAGGGATCCTGGAGGACAGAATTTTTGTTGGGCTTTTTGACGGCCTTCAGAAGATGTTTTTGTAGGGCCACTGCTGTTGTGTGTCAAGAAGTTTCCTTTATGCTTCTGCAGGAGCCCTGCAAGCATAATACTGCTTTTCCCAGTAGAACATTGGATCGTAAAAGAATGTGTGACTTTGATATTGTGGGTGGTCATTGCAAAGTCTAAACCTTTTATATTTGAAGCTGAGCACAGAAACGCAGCATGTCACTCTTTAGATGTTAGTGTCTAAGGACACATTTTCCTCTAAAGTTGATTGATACCTTGAAGTACAACCTTTAAAAAAGTCTAAAAACAGATTTGTGCAGCAGACAGTTCTGCTGGTCAACTCACAAGGCCCCCGATATATGTCAGGATCCTTTCAGGAAGGTGAACAACTGGGCTGAAGTGCCAGGTGGGGTAAAAACTTCATAGTTGAAAATACCATTTCAACGATGAAGAGAAAGAAGTATTCATTTCTATCCATTAGTATTTGTAGTAAAAAAAAGTCAGTTTATAGTTTCCCATCTAACTCTGTTTTCTTTGAGCACACAAGTGCAGTTACATGAACTCAAAAAAATGTAATCTAAATCTAAATTTCCATTTAGAGCTAACCCCACCTCACAAAACTGTTCATAAGTGATAGCTGTTCCCTGTCAATACTTTGGGCGTAAATATTTGAAATACTCCAAATAGATGTGATTTTAAAATGGACACAATATTTGCATGGAGGGATAACGTTATTAAGAGTGAGTGTAGAGCAGACTGAAGTTCCCTTTTGATTTCTGGGATATGTAAATGTGTCTAAGGGAGTGCTTCTATGTATAGGTGCAATGATCATTAGTTATAAACTTCCTATGAGTGTGTTGTCAGGGACCCTCAGAGAAAAAAGCACTTAAATGAACATCCTTTGGCTATATTTTCCACAAATTCATTGTAGCAAAAAAAAAAATCCATACAGTTTTAGAGGAGTCACCATGAAGACATGAGTTTAAATATTCCATCTGTGTTCATACTCATTTATTTATTTATGCATGATAAGTGTGTATGTGTGTGTTTTAGGAAGCGTCCTCAGGCTCTTTAATTTCATCTCAGTCTATGACATTAGTAAGGGATGGAAGTCTGAGCACTGCACTGCCAGTACCTCTTAACATCATACACATGGGGACACATGCTCACAAACACAAACAAGCGCATACACACAGGGCAAATACTAACAAACATAGACTGGCAGGTACTGAATATGAACATCTGCAACATGACTTGGGTTCAAGAAAAGCACTGCACGTGTCAATTTGGGTGAAAAAAACCCATGACTTGCTATGGAGAAATATTATGCTGATAGTTGGTTGCATAACACTGTAAGTGTAATGTGCATTATGAGATTGCATACATTACATTATGTGGATTATTTAAAGCCAGAGATCGGAATGTGAAAAACTGCCATGGCCTGTTAAGGGATGGCTCGTAGTGTCACTGTACATAGTTTACAGCTGCATGGATGCTGGCATACAGCTTTAGTTTCTTAGTTTTTTTTGCAGATCATTAGAGTCACTAAACACCTGAAGTCCAGGTTTGATTAGATAATTGCAGTAGGCATGTATGAGCTGTTCCCATACTTTCAATTAACACATAATGATAAAATGGATGTCAAATATCTTTAAAAAAAATAAAGAGATCTATCAGAAAGCAGAATCAGGTCGGCACGGAATGCATTACAAGATAGAAAGTGTACAACATCTGTGTCTGCAGTGTGTAATTTTGAAAATTGAAGAACTTGGACCAGATGGCATCCTAGCGCTCATCTAGATTGTGAGGGGTTTTATGCTAAAGATTGGATAGCGGCTGAAAGAACAGATTTTCAATTTAGTTAAAACATCTAACCAGAACATGTACTTCAACGGCCACAAATTAACTGTTTGCTGATACATCAAATGTCTTTGGCTTTGTGGAATTATTATGAAAGTACTGTCAAATCCAGTGATCAGTTCAGAACCAATTGTGTGGGATGGTGAAGCAGAGTGGATCATAATCTCAGGATTGAATCATAGATGAAAATACGCTCTGTTATTTGACATAATTTAGTACTGTATTTATGTAAGTCAAACAGCTTCTAGCTATATAGTTCTAATCGAAACAATCAACACAAAGTACAGGGCTAGTTAATATGTTGTCCTTTGTACATGAAAAAGAAGCTCTGTTAACTGTCATCACTTTCATCATACACCAAACATTCCTGGTGTATAGCTAATATGAGTGTGTTTGCGACATGCAAATAGTTCTTTAAATCTTTTAAAGTCAAAGTTGTTGTCAGTACACAAATATTGGAATGCACCCTACTCATGATGAAATGTTGACAGATTTATTCTCACCCACTTACACTTTCTGTCATCCACAGTACAAGCTGTTTTTTCCCCCTATGATCCATGATTCCCACCCTTTCAGGTCATTAAGTTAATTTTCTAATTCAGGCCTAATGTAGAGATAGAATGAAACATTCATATACAATTAACCATTCATCTGTCCTCTGATACAGTATATCATCAGACGTCTCTCGCTTTACAGCCTAAAGGGTCCTGTGATTCTTTTCTCATTTCCTCCTCAGTATTTTTCAGCCATTACTCCTTTGTCCTCTTATCTGCAGTCTTCTTTTACAGATCTTCTTCTCTTTTGCTATCTTTTTTGTTTTCCTTTTGCAAGGCCTTCACTTAATTTCCCTCTCATTTCATTGCTTCTTTTTTCTGCCATTATCCCTAGTGTAATCTCTTGCTTCCCTGAATTTCAGCTGCCACTTCAAACCTGTTTTTCTGTGAATCAAAGTAGTTTTGTCAGAAAATACAAAAGGGGCACAAATGCATGTACTATGGCATCACGTGTGTCCACACCCTCACAACGAGCCTGGTGCCAGTTACGGAGACTTTTCAAAGACTGAATAGATGTTGTAAACTGTGTTATTGACTTGCACTCTAATGCCGTTCCAAACATCATGCTCAAATTCTTTGAATATGAAAATAAAAAGACATGTTAGACCCATAAAGGTGGTAAAAACCTGTTTAAGAGACAAGCCTGAAAATATGCACAGTCCGCCATGTGATTGCCTGTTTTAATGATTACTCCGATCAGTAGATTGAGTAGCATGTGGTTCACAAGCTGCCTTTAGTCAGGTCCCGTTGACTTGCTGATCTGCAGAGCAATCGAACAGCCTTAATTTGACTCATTTGGAAACCTTGAACCTTGAGTAAAAAAAAATGTGTGTGAAAAAATTCTTACGAGCTGAAAAAACTTTTTGAACGTTTTAAAAAGTGAATGTTACATTTCTCATGATTGTCACGTTTCTCTTTGAGAGGGTAGAACTAGATCATTTCTCGATCTTTACACAATTTAAATGATTATTATTATTTAAATAATCCCATTCAGATCCATTGAACCATGCATGACACCATCTGGTCAGATCTGTTTTCTTTCAATATGCGGGACCTGCTCTTTCTTCTGCTCAGCTTCTGGTTGATTGCCCTTTTAATATCCTGGATGCTGCCTCAGTGCCTCCCTTTCTGACAAATTTCAGCAGTGACGTTTTCTATTCAGGATACACAATCATACAAGCAGACTTGTCCAAGTCTGCTTGTATCATTTTAATGACAGGCTCAAAAATAATTGAAAACATTCACTTAAAAAAAAAAAAATCACATATTTGAATAGTACTAGGACTACCTCTACTAATGCAACAAATTATATTTTTTTACCACTATTAACGAGATATTAGATAGAAATCAGGGATCATCCAGGGTGTACCTGGCCTCTCGCCCACTGACTACTGGGTTAGGCTCCAGTCCCTCCGCGACTTCATAAGGGTTACATAAATGGTAACGATAATGGATCATTTACTTCCTAAAACTGTTATAATTGCTGTGGTAGTTGTGAGTCAGAACGATATAGCTGCACTCTTATTTCTCTCTTCTAAAGCTGTGTTGTTTTGTTACTCAGACTTTTTATGAAGCTGAATGGTATCATGTGCTGATATTTTGGTTACACACTCCCCCTCAAGCAAAACCTCGAGCACCTCTTTTGTTTTGTTATCCTTCCTTGTAAAGGGTTTAAGTTATCTTTTGGGCGCCATCTTTTTGCCTGCAGTAATGCTCTGTTAAGAGCAGTGGTCACATATTAATTGTCAGTCATGAGAGCTACGTGCGCGATGCCGTACATGACAGACTCTTTCCCTTTCACACACTCTCGCCTGATTCGACTTGTCATGAATGATGGCTTGTGGGCAAAGCTACTCCTTGTTTGGCACCACACATTATTGAACAGCATTTGCCGAAAAAAATTAACAGATTTTTAAAACGTTTTTATGCATGTCATTATGAAAGTCTGTTTCCTTTTTCATGTTTTTACACAATGGTAGGTGATCCTGGATTTGTTTCTAAGGTCCACACGTTATATGTCCTTTCTATTAGGAACTGTATGAGTCTTTAATTAAAGACATTTTGAGTTATTCTATACAAGTACACAATCCTTTAAATTTGATCTTATTTAAAGATACAAAGTTCCAGTCCATCCCCCTTACTTCATCTACTATCCTGATAAAACTGTCCCTCTTCTCTCTCAGTGGAGCCACAGCCAAATTCCTGCAGTTGAATTCCTTTTTTCAGTGAACAACAGGTAAACAGGCGGAAAAGGGATTTCAATCAGATCTGGTAAAATTGTCTGCTTATGTCTTCAAAAACAATGGAAATATTGACCTCCTTTGGCCTCCCTGTAAAAAACTATGTCCCAGTTACATTCAAGAAGACGGTATCGATCCCGAGATAGAAAGCAGCCAGGGGGCTTGGATGAAACTCATTTCTCTGGGGATTTCTCATTTTTCTTGTCTCTGTTTCGCTCTGGGCGTTTTTTCGTATTATTTTCATACACAGCTACACTCAAACACACACAGTCATCCACTCCTCTCATACACTCGATGATAATGACTTTTGTGTCTCATTAATCTCCATAGCAACACAGCCGGACCCACTTTCTAATCTCTCTTTTGACTGTCTTCATTGTCCACACATACGCGCACATGCACACACAAATACGTGCGCAATTCACACACACTTTTCTTCACCTATTCTGATGTGTTGTGAGTGCTGTATGGGACATTACTGAATGTGACATAACTGCTGTATGATTTCTCATTGATTGTGTGCGCTGAAGGATCTGCCGCTGGATGTTCGTTTTTAAACACATGTGAGCTCTTGTGAGATGTCAATATTACAAGTGACTGAAAGCTATGGTAGGTGTGTAACCTCTAAAGGGTACAGTTGCGTTGTTAACAGCCATTTTACATCTCTTTGGATGTGTACAGCAGAGGTTTGACCAAAGCAGTTGATATTTATTCCTTTTGGCTCTATACACTGTAAACATTTCAATTCAAGATGCTAAATATGTCGGTTTAAGATAGAAATATGTGCTGTCCATTTGGAATTTTAATCGAAATGAGGCAATACAAGCTGAAACATGATTGTATCATCTAGTTACTTTTGTGGCTTTCTCTAAGTTGGGTTGTTATAGACAGTTTTTATTAATTCTACCTTGCATTTTGGTGGGCATTCTTTTTAAAGTGCTCCTGAGGGTGCTGTGAGGGGATATTGGCCTCTGCAGGGATTGGAGATTTGAGACTCGAGCAAAATCAACAACTTGAGGGTTAAGGTAAGGTGTTATTATAGTGAAATATCAGAATGTTTTTTTCTCAGCTTTTTCCAATTTTTTTTTCAATCTCAAGGTTGGATGAGCTTTTGGATGTGACCTTTGGAAATACCTTGGGGCACCGACACTTTTGCTCATCACTCGCTGTAATTTCTATTTCTTTCATTTTATTAGTAGGGGGGAACACATCGGAGCAGATCCACATTAACACATGCGGGTGATGTGCCCTGCAATAGGGTGCTGGTGTGTGAAGGAGCTGTGATGGGAACTTTTTGTCTCTGACTCTAGTGCTGACAGTGTGACAGCGCTGCATATCTGCTGCCCAAGGCAACATCAGTGGTGCCCTGCCTTCTTATGACCTTTGACAGAACTCAACATACAGCATCCACGATCTCTAAGACACTGACATTTAATTCATTCTTCACAGCAACAGACTAAGAATAGCGTCTGAAAAATGTATTCAGGAAAGGGCACTCATATAACACCACTGAGATTATGTTTTTAACATAATCAGAGAGAAGTAACACAGTGATGCACATAAAACAGTTTGATGTGGTCCGGCATCAGGCAGCTGAGCCTTCGGGCGACGTCTAAGCAAAGACATCAACAATAGGCTTTGGCTGACATGCCAGGCTGCTGTTTTGTGCTTGTCTGGACATAATAGCCTGAATAGTGCGCAAAGAAAATTATCTGAGAACACTTGCTGTCACAGAATAGCCACAAGTTATGTTGCACTTTTTCAGGCCTCGCACTTCTGCATAAGAAAGCTGGTGTCAAGAGAGACAAACTTCCATCTGGGAGAAGGCAGCTGCTGTACCGTTCTCTCTTAATGAATGAGGCTGTGAGCACTCTGATTTACCGTATGTGCGCACAGATTCAACTGAGCTTCCATCCTAAGCGCTTTGGTTCATATTGCTGTCGAAACCTGGCCACACTTGTTTTCTCTTTGTTTCATAGAAGTGACATATTTTTCTCAGCTGCACACCTTGCCAATAATGGATCAGTTTCCTAATAATAATACATCGCCATCATTGTGTGATTTTTTTATCACACAAGGTGGACTGAGCATTCTCTTCTCTTTTAAGTTATAATGTAGGTTATAATGCCAATAGATAATAAAGTAGCACAATTTTTCAGAAAGAGTTCACACTAGAAAGTGAAGTTATACAGTGGTATTTTAATTTATTATAGACTACATTTGAATAAACACTTCAGGAATAAACACTTCAGGAGTGTGTATTCAAACGTACAGTACAAGAAAAGAATGATTCATTTACCTAAAAGGTTTTCTTGGTCTTTGAGGATAAGTTTAGGGTCTGCTGGGAAAACTGGTATCTGCAAATCTTTCTGAATTGCATTAGGCAGATGAAAATTGATAGATAGTTTCAATCAAGAAATACTCATCAAACCAATGACCTGAAACACCTACTTACGCACTTACTGTAAATCCCAGATATGTGATTTGCCATTTTCTTCAGTTAATCAATGAATGGGTCCAATACTTCAATCTCACGTGTTTCATTTTTATCTGTCTACTCTAAGAACGTATGTGTTTCTCACTGCTGCTAGTCATGGTGGAAAACAAATTTTTCCCCATCAGTATATGCCCATGTTGGATAGTGGATAGAGGGCATCTCATCTCCTGGTTGAATAACTTTATGAGCGTACTAGCAGCACCCAGCTATGCATTTTTGTCAGTCTTCATTCTAGCTTTTTGGATCAAATGTCAAATAAAAATCCAGTGTCCTCCATAGCACTCACAGAGTAGGTGGGATAGCCAGATGCTGACAAAGTCAAGCTCCCAGTTGTGAGCAGTATTTGAGGACAGGACTTACTTACACACCTCTGGAAACTTGGAGTCCAACTGTTTGGTCTGTTTCTGTGCTTGCATTTGTGTGTGTGCTCAGGTTATTGACTCTATGTGTCTTTTGGCAATGCAGCCAGTCAAATAGGCAGTCAGCTGCAATGGTGAGTCACTCACTCCCAGCTCAGTGCGCTGCCATTTAGACCAGACTGCAAAACACTCAGTGGTGTGAGTGTATCCTCTCTTTTGTGTGTCTTCACTGTGGGTTAGCATTTCCCATGTGGCCATTTCATTGAAGTGTTTTACATCCCTCTGCCAGTGCAGCATAAGTTATGTGCCTGTGTGTTGCCAGCCAATGCACTGCATCTGAAAGCTGTGCATGTGTGAGCATGTGTGTTTGTGTATTTGAAGGCACTCTCAGTGTTTCTCTTTGACCTTTGGAGATCCCTTGCTCTGTCACACTTCACTGCTGCATGATGGATTCTTGCACATGTTTCATTTTTTCTGTTTGCGACATGGAAGAGAGCCATTAAAACGGAGAGTGAATCTGAATTTGAAATTAAATGACATTTTAAAGTCTAATTTCTCAGGTTTTTAGCATTTTGTCTGTATGTAACTGACTGCAGTTTGATTAATTAACTTCAAGGAAAAATGCTAAGAGAAAAAAAAAGCTAGACTAGACTAGAGGAAAAGTAAAAGTAATGGAGAATTGACCTCCCCATAAAATAATCTTAGGCTGTTTATCATTCACATTGTAGGATTTTAATAACCATTTGATCTTAAAAATGTGAACCTTTCCTGCCTTTCTTAAATTAGATATTTAATTACATGTTACTTGTTAGATTGTAAATTGTGTAGCCTGCCAACTTATCAGTGACATAATTATTTTTTGCTGAGCTTGACTTACAGACTGTCTAATTTGTAGCCATGTGTTCCAAAGATGCTGATCCGTGCAGGACGGTCCTGTTTTATGGCATCGGGAGATGTAAAAATCAATCGTGCCAGGAAGACAAAAATGGAAGAGGGAGAATATTGAATGTGAGAGCATGCTGCTGAAAAAGAGAGAAAACTGAAAGACAGAGAAGTCAAGAGGAAACGTGGTTATCAGAAGATGACACAAAAAGGAACAACATGAAAGGAAGAAGGTTTAGGGAGAAGCTCAAACAAATCAACAAAGATGGCAGAAACAAGCAAATTGTGGCACCCCTAAGGTGTAAAATGTGGCTGGATGAGTTGGCAGAAGGTGATGCAGACAACAGAAAAAGGTGACAAAGGTTAAAAGAAGTAAGAATACTGGACACAAACCACAATAAAAGGCTGATACCAAGTGAAGCAAAATGCTGTGGCCGCAAGAGGTGGAGGATGGATAATCACCGTGGAGATGGATTGTAGGACTAGATTAAACCTAATTATCCTATTGTAATGACTTTGTAAGGTGATATGAATAGATGGAAGACATTATTGCTGGAGATATAGGCTGGAGAAAGGCCAGTCATTTTATGAAGAGTAAAATTGATTTTCACCACTTTTTAGTAAATCTCCTATCTAGTGACAAAGGATTACACAAAGGTTACACAAATGAATGGTAGAAATAAACAAAAATAAAAAAGAGTCTCTAGATCCAAGTCTTAAATTTATTCCAGATATGGCAAAGATTCAAGATCATTGACAAGAAATGGGCCAAATAACTGAGAAAGGTTTTATCAGGGAGATTGTAAAGAGGATATATGCAGGTAGCACAGAAGATGGAAGAAGCTAAATACTATGAGAAAAAGGACAATTCTTTATTGGATCGAGACAAAGCTGAAAAGGGCTGTTGGTGAAGTGATAAGGTACAAAGAAACACGGTTGTTTGAATGAGCTTTGACAGATATTAAATAGGAAAGAGCACCACTTCCAGAAATAAAACACATTAGGAACCGTGTTTCTGGAGCTTGAAGAAGAATGCTTATCATGTCTGTGTCAGTGGTTAAAGTCCAGCTCTTGCCCCTGTTCAGCCTTGTTTATCGGCACCATGTGAAAATCAGAGATGTGCTGTCTTATCTGATGTGGCACTTATGAAAGATCAGCATCATTGGTACAAAAAGATGCCTCTCAACTTTAACTCAGAGTAGTCAAGCAGTCAAAAAGAATGTTCACACGGTCTCATGAAGCATGTCAGTGTTCATGCAGTGCCCTGCTAAACGTATATGCTTTAAGAATACATCATAATCATTTTTGTTTACTGTTCATTTTATGACAAAATGCCTCCGCAGGGATCGTTGCTATGACCTTATATTGACATCAGATTATCACCACTGATTTGAAATATGCTTGCTTATTCTTGGTTATTCTTCAGATTGGCATTTTTATACGCTTATTCTCAGGATCTTACCAGAGTCGTCCCTCCCATTTAATTCTTAACTTACTCCATTATGTTGAAAAAAGAGCAGCCTGAGAACTGTACTACCGTTGAAGAGCTCCTGGGCAGTCGTTGAAAAGGAAAGAAAATTCCATTAATTTCCACTTTGGAAACCAAAATGATGTTTTATGTATCGTGGCTGGGCAGTGTTTCCACCCTTTGGAATTCAAAGTGAGGACGCTTGAACCAACTCCCAACATTGTCTTGTCTCTCCTCTAAAAGGCACTAATAAACAGACACACATTCACGTGCACACTGCTTATGATCTGACACACAAGTCGGTGTTTTTGTCCCTGTTGTGCATACTCATTTGCATGCGCAAAGAGATTTGGCAGTGCCATTTCTTTTTACGGCTGTTGAGTGGAGTTTTGGGAATTAATATGTAGGTGAAGCAGAAGCTTCTATATTACATTTAACACAGCATTTAGTCCAAGTATGGCAAAGTATTGCAAAAAAGTAATTCCAGCAGTGAGGAATGTGGCCCTGTGGTAAATAGGGTGAGACTGTAGCTGCAAGATTGTCAGCTTCACTCACAGGGGTGCTGAAGTGACCAGACAGAGGGAAAAGATACACACACACACACACACACACACACACACGTGCGCGTGCGTTCACACACTTATCATTTTTCAGCAGTCATCATACAGACATTTAGCAGGGCATAAGTGTTTGAGCTGAGGCTGAGAAGGCTGAGCTCTGAGAATAAGGAAATATTTCTGATGCAGAGCTGCATATATATGCACAGGAAAATCAATCTACTTCATTGTTTCATTATATAAGCTTAGCATAGTTCGAATCCAGCATGGACAAGAACAGGAATATCTCCATCTCTGCATGGAGACTGTAAAATGTGGATCCAAATAATGCAATGGCTTAGAAAATAGAATTTGTTTTGGTGCAGTGATGGGAAACAACAGCAGTTGGAACTGCACAGTCACAAAGTATCCTTTTGGATTTTAGCGTTCTCTATTTGATACAGAGCTTGGTTAGGTCCCGAGGACCTATATAATATACTGTTTGGCAAAATCAAGACACTGCAGAGGTGGTTTGTTTGTGAGTGTTGAGAAAAAATGGTCTGCTTCTTTGATGATCAAGATGTGTATTTTAGTTGAACTCTAAAGAACATTTCATTCCTTGTTTGCAAAGTACCAGTTTGTACAATTAAGCTTTCAAGGAGTTTTTTCACTCTGCAGCAGTTCCCACCCAACCCACTCTTGCACCAACGCATTGTTGGTCCAGAGCAAGGAAAAACTCATGCCAGGAACTGGGAAATATTTTATGGTGATGGATCTTCATAAATGTCCTAACAACTATGGGTAGTAACCAGAGCAAACATAGCATTTTGTCTATGTAATTAAAGAGAAGATGATAAAATAAAACTGTGCATAACCTGGACAACAAAGGATATACTAGGATTTGCCGTGTGTGATGGGGTAAATTTGGCTTTAAGTGTTAAAGCCATTGTATATACAATGATTGCAATGTTGGCAATGACGTTTGCATGATTTTATTTATTATTTTTTTTCTCCAAATGATGGGAACTGTTACTTGACAGGGAACAAACATCAGAGGACTGTGTCACTGTGGAAACAGAAAGTCTAGTCCCCTGGTGGAAAGCCTGCTTTTTCAGGGCCTTTTAGGCTGCCAAATATTAGAATTATGATTATGAAAAGGTAAAGGTTGGGGCATTAGGGACAATGAAACAAGGGTGTGTGTGTGTGTGTGTGTGTGTTTTCCTGCAGATAGAAGCCAGATGGTAGTGTCAAATGCTGACCACCAAAATCAACCACCCTGACATCACCCTACATCAATGAGCTGCAGACACTGTGTGTGTATGTGTGCATATTTGTAAGCAGATGTTCATCTATGTGTGTGCACCCGTGGGCCAATTATAAGGTCAGGGTGACTCAGGGACTCACTGCACATTAGTTGGTCTTTGTTTAATCTTACTTCTCTGCTTCTTTCCCTTCATGTCGCTGCAGCACAGGGTGGTGTCACCCATGGCTGTACACACTGGTTGAACGTGCTCAGCATAATGAACGAACAGAAGCAGACACATGCGGGCAGTAGCAGTAATTAACAGCTAACTCTAAGAAGCTATTATCATTACAGGAACGAGGTGGGATCAGAAGCTCCCACCTACATAATGGGCAATTACAATAATGTCTGCAACGCCAAGTTTCCAGGCAAAGCAGCAGCATGCACTTAGTTCAGTTGCTGTTTTTTCTTCTTTTTTACCCTTTAAACTGAACATAGTATTGATGTATTTTTTGATGGGGCCATTGCCACTATTTGGAATTCAACAGGTTAAACTGCAGATCACCGGTTTCTTTTTTCCGCACCAGGAAACAGACGCTTGACAGTGTAATTACAATGGCTCAGCTGAGCTTCAGGAACGTCAAATGTCTTTAAATTAGTTACAATTTCAATTTGAATAATGAATTTAAGTCACCTTTATCAGATTCTAAAAGATCAAGATTGTCTTCATTATGTCTGTGAAGTACATGACCACATAAACTCTTTGTATTTTTAACATGACGTATACTTGATCCACTGAAGTCGTATGTTGGAACAATCATTGTGGCAAATTGTATTGTCTCTTTGTCTAAAATCTGACTAAACAGGCAACCGGTTATGACATTCAGGCTTTTTCTGGGGTTCCTACACAAAGACAACTGATGGAAGATAGTGGGATAGGAAAGATAGTGTGGCCAAAGAGGCATGTAGTGAAACAATATTCTTGTCAACAAATCAGTGCAATGACTTTCATGCAATATTATCCTGCGCCCCATGAACCTTGTGGAGAAAATAGAAACAGAATGGTACTGCTGCTGATGAGCTATTTCCAGAGCTTTCTACAACTTGAAGTAATCTCATTGTACTTCGCTGGTGGTTCCAGAATTGATCACACATTGTCGGAGAGAAATGAGGAATCCATGATTGAAAACATTTTGAAATTGAACATCCCGGCCTTGCCCACTGGCCATAGACAAATGCATTAGAGGCCAGACAAATTGGGTGAAATTGCCCTAACCCTCTCCTTCTTAGTCTGAGCTAATGGATCTGCTGCTGAAACTGATCCTTGCCAGCACAGTCCAATTCACAGATTATACATCATCTTCTGTCTTGAACAATCTGCTTTATCTTATACATCTTTTACAATTGGGTCTAAAATATCAGAACGTACCTGGTGTGCAACGTACATTTCAGTTTGTAAATGTCATAAACATTGGAATAGCTGAGAAATATTGATTCATATATTTTGTTCTTGACTCTCGATGACTAAAGGATCTTAAGGCTTGTTTTGCTAGATAAATCATCTGACCAGACACTAATATCAACAGAGGTAAATATTCTAATGTGCATAAAAGTCATTATTTTATATGTACAACTGTATTCTTCAGTCCAAAGACTCAAATACATGCTTTTGTGTAATTTCATAATTAGTCTTTGGAAATAGTTCTCAACACTTCTTAAAGTTAGACTGATCTCTTAGGAGAATTCTTGTGCAGTTTGCCATACCTCAGCCTTTTCTCCATGTTTCTGTTCCTTAAGAAGGGCCTCTTGACTGCCACCCATTCATTGAAGCTTTTCTGGTAGGACTTCAGTGAATAGTGGATGGATCAACTGAAGGTCAAGATGTATCTTTAAAGTGTCTTACTCTGCTCTCATCAACCATTATGAAGTAGAAAGAAATGATGTGTCTTTGTGACAGGCAAAAAGCAATCTAAACATACAATTTAAGAACACCTATTTGCTAGGTAGATAAGATTATTTATTTCAATGCGGCAAGCCCTGACTATCTTGTTCTAAAAAAGATCTGACTTTTTAAGATAGTAAGACGAGGTCAAAATAATCGGACACAACCCGCTTCATGCTTCTTGCTTTGAATATGATCACACCTATCATTGCATTCTGAAAGGTTTTACACCAGAAAGCAAAATTTCTGACCCTGCTGCCAACTTCCTTCATACAAACAATCTATCAGGATGGGTTTGTGAGCATCTGAGCATATGCAGCCTTTGTTTATCAAATTTTGTACAAGAGATGTTTGTTAAGTGAAAACAGAATATATATATAACTAAGAGTGAGAGCATGTTGAAAAGGTACTTCCCTTGAAAAAGAGCAGCGTTCTTTTACACTACTATCGAGTTTAATTCATTTGTGTGTAGGCTTTCAAGAGTGTGTAGATGTGGGACCTTGTAGTAACAGGGTCTATTCAGATGCTGATTATCTGTTTTCTTTGGTGGCACTCGGGGTAATGCAGTGAATTGATTGGTAGCCAAGTCACAAAATTTTCACCATCTAATGAAACTCTCCTTTTTTGCTTCCTTAGTTCCTTCCTCTCCTATCAACATGTCTTTTTGCCCCTTTATTCTTGACCTCAGAGTCTTTTGTTGAACTGGATTTAGCTGCCAGGTTTGCTTATCTGTGGCTAAGCCTGAACCACCGTGTGAATACTTGTGTGTAAGTGTGAGTGTTTTTCCATCACTTCATTAATTGTGCCTGTTAAACGTGTTGCCAGCCTTGTTACCTAACTGTCTCATACATTACAACCTTGGCAGTAAAGGTCTATCTTCATTCATTTGCATTCTACTGTCATATTGTGACTGTGCGTGTGAAGAATATCTAAACTGATGTCTGAGCAGCAGCACAGTCTCCATAATGGTAACTACCTGTTCTAATCACAACAGTGGTAAAGGAATCTTCAACTATCTATAGAATAGTAAAAGTTCCCTTTCCTGAGATTCCTCACTGCACTTGTCCACCCACGTGCTCTTAACACTCAAACAGCCCTCGTTACAACCGCAGGAAGGATCTAACAGTGTTGATAATCTTGTTTGTAGGGTCTTCAGTATTCCTCATATAGACTTAATTAGCTGTGGAGGAAAATACAAGGCAAACATTTCAATTGAATTTGAGGTTATCAAAGTCTGAACGGCCCAAAGTCTGGACAACCCCTTAATTTACTAATCTGGTAGGTGAGTACAGCATAAGGCTTTTGTAATACTATGATTATGATGGCTCTAAGCAGAAAAAAAAAATGCAGTATTTTATATGCAGTATTTTATACTATGATAGCAATTGATATACTGGAGATATGCATTGAGCATTTAAACCTTAAATTTAGTTTAATGGGAAATTGAATTCTCATCGGTCTGTGCTCCAAATACATAGCTCACATTGCACTTGACACATTCACTTAAACTGAAATAGTTTGTTTTAGGATATCCAGTGTGTATATAGCTGATTCTTTGGGAATGTTTGTGTAATCCTTTATTGTCAGTGTAAATTATTAGGGATACTCACCCATCTAATTGATTTAAATGATGTTGGCCCTGTGAATAATCTCTCAGCATCACTCTCTTGTTTCTGCCAGCTGACTGGCAGGCACACATACATACACATTAAGTACATCATCCAGTCATTCTATATCCATAACAATAATGATAATGACTTTCCTAACCCATTAATCACTATAGTAACACCACAGCAGCACAGAGGTCTGTTCACCCTCTGCTCCCTGTTCTCATTAGTTTTTTTTCCCTTCTGTGATGATCCCATCTTTCATTTGATATAAAACGCATAATGTATGACAGGTTTGTCTCTTTTTACAAAAGCACTCAAGATAAGTGCCGTCCTGCAAATTCAGTATAGCTGCCTATAGCTGCCAAAACATTTTCAGCACAAACACGAGTCATTTTGTCTGTGTCAAAATGTACTTTAGGATTATTTTAATTTCCTGAGGACAGATGGAGGCTAATAAATACTCTGCAAGTAATTGCCAGACATATCAAAGTGCAGCAGTGTCTGATCAATGTAGTTATTGATCTTTTGGAGCAGTTTCAGCTGTTCTATACAAGCTGATTTTGTGTAGGATCCTCCTTGATTGGGCAAACTTTACAGATAAACCGGCCCTGTCTTGTATATGGATTCAGGCATTTAGCTAGACTAAATGTTATTCTGTTTATGGAGAAAACATCTGGGGAATATTCAACCTCCAATGAATGTAATGGTATCTGAATGTTGTTCAAACCATTAACCTGATAAAGGTAATATTTAAACAAAAACATTTTTTAAGTAATGTTAATGTAGTTGTCAAAGAGAGGGAGCCACTTGAAATGGCTTTTTCAGTCAGATGCCAGGAATTTTCTAGCCACTTTCATAGTGTGGAGCATGCTGAGAATTGGCTTGGAAGCTCATGACTCATTTGAAACAGCTGGCTTTGCAGTATGACTGTGCCCATGTGTCGGTCTCTATCTCTTGTCGAGGGCTCAAACACAGCCAATAACTCTGCCCTTCACACCACCCTCACTCCATCTTTTGAAGGCTTTTGTGGCTTGTTGAACAAAGGACTTGAGAATGATCTGATATTTAAATGGTCGTAGGAGTTGTATGATTCTTTACTTGTGATGTTAAAATTACTGAGTTGGTGAAAGTTGAGTATCTTTTGGTTGCAAAGATGTTTTTTCTTGTCTATCAAATTATGACTTTTTTTTTCAAGATTTGAATACATTTAGTTGACAACAGGTTTTACATGGAACTGACTACGCATTTCATGAGAGAACCAGACATGATTTTGAAGCACACATCAGGTGGCTGTACATGGCAAAGTGGGCGGCTTTGTCCAATATTTTCTCAATTTCTATGTACAGCTCAACCTCCAAACCATAGTTTTTCATTTGGAGTAATGCTCTTTTTCTTGTTCTTTTATGTTGGACGTGGGCGTTTGAGTCTGTTGAGTCCGTTATTAAGTGACAGAGCTTGGGTGTTTATGTGAAAGCATACTGGAGGAAAATAAGCAATGATTTTAAAAGCAGGATGTAACACATTTGTAAGTTAAATGCAAAAACCTGACTCTGGTAGGTTTATCCTAGTGACAGAATCACTTTGACGGAAACAAATTCAAACTGTTGCATATTTTGTTCCAGAACTTGATCATTCAAAGCGCTACATTTGAATGAGCTTTTAATACCCATTGCTACCCCAGACAATTCTGGTCCCTAGACTTCCACCGCATGTTCATCCACTGGTGGCAAGAACTGGATAGCAGATTTACTGACAGAGAAGAGAAAAAAAAGCAGAATGGGATGATATGTTAATGGAGAAAAAAAGGAAAACCAAGAGCATGAAGAACATGAAACATAACTAATTTGAGAGAGACGTTTGGTCCAATACTGTTTCCATGGTTACTAAACTTATTGCTCTATCAAAATGAAGAAGGTTGTAAAATCATAGAGAAAAATATTGAATATAAAAAAAAGTTATAAAAATGTACGACACATAAATTATGTGCTATTGTGAGACAAAGTATGTATGTGGGCTATTTCTTACTTCACTGCTCATGGACATAAAAAAGATCAGGATGGATTTAAGCAGCTTCTAATTAATGACATGCTGTTCACTTCTCCATTTTTCTTCTTCTTCTTCCTCCCTTCATATTTTCTCTCTGTCCCTTTCCACTGAGCTCAACAACAAGGGAGGTCATTTGGTCTTTTTAAATTAACAGTGGTGCTGTGGGCACACGAGAAAGAAGAAGGTGGAGGGGACTGGAAACAGGTAGAAGTAACAATAAAGAAGAAGGATGGGAGGCAGGAAAATTGAAAGATGAATTGATTTTTTTAAAGAATGGAACACAAAGAAAAGTGGAGAAGAAGGCAGAGTGTTGGAAGGTTAGGAGAGGGAGAGCCAATGGGAGTGGCCAATGAGAAAGAAACGAAGAAGAAAGCAGGAGAGTCTTCATCAAATCAAATCATGCCATGGGGATTTGGAGAGTTGTTATTACAAACCTTTCACCCTCAGTGATTCTGGTATAACCACATTTGCCATCATACGCATGCACTTTTGTCTGATTTGTTCCTCGTTGAAAAAACTTTCGCCACAAATGAAACTTGGTTGTATCAAACAATAATCAGTTCTTGTTATATTACCAAAGGGATGCACAAAAACTTACCTGAAAGAAAAAAGGATATCATCACATGCTGACACGAGTCTCCACTATACACAGCAGGCATCATGTTCTCTCACATTACTTTCAGAGACCATTAAAAGCCTTTTAACCTCATTTGACTGACATCCTTGTCTACTCAAAGTTTCCCATTTGTGCAGCAGACTCATTAGGAAGAACAGAAAAAGCAGACATTTAAAAAGTTTAAACCTGCTCTGAAAGGCCATAAGAACACAAACATGGCTTAAATTCTTTCATGCTTATGTAGGAAAATGTCATTTGAAAGATAAGCAGAGGAAAATGAGACTATGGCTTGTGCTGAGATTTTCATGTTGGGAAAAGAGTGCACTTGGGATTCTTAGGCTGAAAAGGGTCTCAGTTGTATGGCCAACATAGAAAAACGTTTAAAATGACACACTCAGAGTTTTTCCTCTCATCTTTAACCTTATGACCTGCCCTGAAGCTTGATCCGACTTTTTCCTGTGACTCACGTTGACATCCATACATTTCACACAATCCTGTGAGTGATTTTTGGAGAACATACATATTCGCATGGTTTTATCTTTGTGTAGGATGCCTGTGTTTGTGTATTGGTTCAGAAATGTGCAAAGATCCATCGAGGTGGTGTGTACAGTGTGTAGGTGTGTGTGTAAATGTTTATCCTCAGAGTGACAGATGAGACCAGGACAGATCAATGTTTGGCAAAATCCTGTTGGGAGAAGCAGTCAGTGAGCATGAACAGTAAGGATCCCCCACACACAAATAAGCTTGTGCAGTGAGAACACCGCCCTGACTTTCAATCACTTTGGACTGCTGAATACAAACCCCGAATAAGTTCCACATAAGCCACTTTTTAAACTAAGACTTAACTGACAGTTGTGTCTAATTGCTTAGGAAAAGTTTACCTCTTCACAATAGCTTTATAACTCTATAAAAACTTAATTTATATGATTCCACAGGCCTTATCATGAATATGTCAGTGGGACAGTTTTCACTTTCGATTTTACTCTAAAGCCTGGAGCCCATCAGCTCTATTTCCTACAGAGATAAGGAGAATCAATCAGACAAAACATTAAATCTGAGATTTAATTTTCAGTAATGTTAGGGTGCTTCTGTTTGGCAGTCCTTAGAATAGACTATGAATCTATGTTATTTAGTATATATCTGGTATAGGTTTTAGTTGAGTGAAAGCTGTTCTCCAAACAAAGAAGCTATGATTTTGGTACCTTAATCTACCTATACATAACAGCATCTTTCGACACACAGCTAAAAGTCCTCTGAAAGTTTTTTGGATTTATAAAAGTATGTCCTAATTGTGGCCATGTAAAGCAATTCCAGGCTGTTGCTTTGCTCTGATGAAATGATTTTGTAACCACAGAATCATCTGGCATATTAATACAATGTCTTTTGAGTAAATTTGCATATGCTTTCACTTAAGAATGAACACAGAGATAATTTGAAAGCATATCGTGAATATTTTCTTCATACTCTCCAGGGAACCATACAAATGTGGACTAGATTAATGTCTCAGACCTTTATACTGGATTAAAATAGTGGTCCAACTAAAATTTCAGATGCTTGATTATGCATGCAAACATAATCACTTTTCCTCATTATCAATCAATCTATCATTTTCTATTTTGAAGGGAAATTAAAGCAAAGACCAGCTGTTTCTCTAAAGAACCATGGGTCTAGGTAGGGCAGAATTTATTGCTCCCTGTAAATCTTTACAGCTGTTTGGATTAAACAAGTCTGCGTTGGGATGAACAGTTTCTTGGTTTAAAAGCTCTTTATCAATGAGCAGAATGTACCATCTTACAGTACAGATCCGGTGGACAGCTGTCACTCTCCTCTTCAATGCTGTGCTTAAACGCGTGCATTTAAATCTAAAGCTTACAGATGTAATGTGCATCGCTTTATACCGACTTATAATGTTATTTAAGGACAGTCAAGTTGCATCCCTGATTACTTTCTTTTTGTTCCACCGAGTCTTAAATCTGCACTGTGCTTGAGTGTGTGCAGCACTTTGCAGCCTTCTCTAACATGCTTGGACAGCTGTATCCACGGCCCAGTGGGGCACATTTGCTATCACCCTTAAATCTGCCTAATTACACATCTCATCAGCTCCTCAGCCTCTAGATAGCTGCGGTCTCAAAGCCACACGCACTTGGGCTCTCTCTGTCTTCTCCTCTCCTACTTATTTTCTCTCTACAACTCCTCCCTTTATGTCTTGGCTTTTATCTCATAGGTCTTAATTTTTCTACACACCAGCACAGGCCAATGCAAATTCTCCTTCCTTCAATAACAACTTTTCACCCTTGGGGTTTGCCTGGGTACCACATCGCTACTTTTCGATCTACACCACAGCTTCTCTCCTCACCACCCTCATGACCCTTCTGCTCCAAGCCTGGAGCTTTCTTGGGTGCAGGCAATGATCAGTCATCCATGCACTTATATCCGAGCACACAATCCTTACATGCTCACTGTTAT
Organism: Menidia beryllina; assembly: GCA_013363375.1. NCBI lineage: Eukaryota > Metazoa > Chordata > Actinopteri > Atheriniformes > Atherinopsidae > Menidia > Menidia beryllina. Next base: position 405,056 of record JABUIW010000074.1, read on the forward strand.
TCTCAGCAAACTCTTACACATAACACTAGAGCAGTACACCACAGCAGCGCATACACTCAAATATACTGTAAATGCACACACACAAAGACACACCACAGATACCATAGGATCTTTTTACACTGGCTTAATAACTTTTGGATGGAAGCAGGTGAGAACAGAGTGATAATGGAGGAGAAAAAAAAGCTGCAAGAGTGAGGTGACATTTGGTAAAACATACACTTGCATTGAAGATCTTTAAAATAATTTGCTGCATCCAAGCAAATTGTTTTGTGAAGTTATGTAATCTCTTAAAAATAACAACTTTGTTTCAAGATAATGATATCTTATTCCCTATAATAGGGAAATATCTTTAGACTTGAAAGCCGAAGAGATAAGCAGGACACAAATAGTGAATATAGAGATATTAAAGAATATAAAATAACTTTTATATTCTTTTTGCATACCTTTACTCTCTTAACAGTAGTTTTTGAAAGAGGATGGGGCAAATAACAGAGCTACAAAACCAAAGAAATGACTCTAGCAGAGATGAAAAATCAATGAAGTGGGGATGCATGCAGCCCTCAGAGAGTATATAAATCTAGATGATTCACAGTTTTGTAATTTCGTAGAACATATTCATGCAGTTTGCAAGGAAATATTTCTGTCCCTGGTTTTCAGGTTTCTTCGGGGGATTTGGAGAAGGTGGGTTATTTACACGCAAAGCAGAGGTACGATCCCACTTCTGTGGCTCTTTGTTCTGAAATGACAATGTTATATGATAAAGAGATGTGAACAATAAATCCACAGAGAAAAGAAAGATAGATGTATGAAAGTAGTAAACGTGGTTGAGCATATTTATAAAATGTGAATTCAAATGTCCTCTACTTCTAGCTGACGTCTGTGCGGTACTGTCAAAGAGTGTGTTTTTGTGGTGATTCATGAGGCAAAGCAGAGAAGCACAACTGATGTTCAGTGTGCTTTCTGCTTTCAACAAACAGGTAGAAACTCGATTGTGAGTGTGATATGCTTCAGAGGGGTTGTGAATAAGTGTGTTTTTTGCCTTTATTTCCTCTCTGCCTCTGAGTTCCACATTCCCGTTTGAGACAAGCATTGTTCTTTTTGCTCATCTTCTACAGGCAGAGAGTATGTGGTTGTTTATTTTATCTTATTGTTTTCAGGCAATTACAAGTCCCAGAGCTTTACAGTTGCAGTGTTTAAAATTGGATTTCATTGGCTGAGCAGCAACAATTTTATTCAAAATCAGTAACTTATTCTTATCTGTAACAACACAGTAATACCTTAAATACTCCATCCAAACTTCTTGCAAAAAGCCGACCTCAATCCATGTATTTCCTGTTTTTTAAAACATTTTTTAAGGATGTTTTTTAACTTTAACCCCAGGGAGTAATACATCCCTTATGCTGTGCCTTTTTCACTTTACGGTACTGGCGGATTGCTCAGGAATTGCCATCCTTCAAACACGTGATAACATGACCAAAGGCCAAACTAAAGCATCTGAGAGATGTGTGCATGTGAGCAAACTTTCATCCTCATGTTTTATGTTAGGGCTCATGCGCATTTTCACTTACATACGTCTTCATACACACATGCATGAGTATTTTCGTCATGCAAGAAAAGGCCATAGCTTGTGTGTGATCTGTCAGACTGATTCATGTTGCTCAAGTTAAAACCCTGGGATAAATAAGGCGCACACTCACATTAATCCGTAGATGCACAGACAGTTAAGTGGCAGAATGAAGTCATGTTAGGCTTTGGACTGGACAGGATCTGTGTGCCCATACAAGCCCATTGTCTAAAAAACTGTTCTGTGTTAACATTGACTATATGTTAAAAGGGGATGTAGCTGTAGCTGGTCTACCAATTGGTTGAAGCCATTTTGGGCAAAAAGATTAAAATTGCAAACAACAACAACAGCACAATGTTCCTGGAGAACAAAAAGACTGATTCAAGAAAGAGATAAATATATCACCAAGGATGTAACATCTATATTTAAACGATATTTTAAACTATATAGAAAGGCAAGGAGGAAAAAGAATGGAACATTTAAAGGAGAGTTGTGATGCAGCAGAGACAGCAGAGGAGTGACTTGACAATGGAAGTGACAGGTTGTTGTCAGAGCTGCAAGACCCTTAAAGATAGATGAAGACAGAGTCCACGGCTCAATGCTAATGTCATCTCAGATGACTAACTGCAGTGGTGTTTGTATCGGTATGTGTGTTTGTGCGAAAAGAGGGTCAGCATTTTTTTTTAGGGCTGACTAACCCTGAGAGTGATGTGTGAGTATATTTGAGTTTGTCAGTACAAGGTCAGAAACTTCTGTATTACAAGACAGACTAACACAATTTCTGATTGTGTGCATTTCAGATTTTTATGTTTGCACTGATTTGACTCAGTACTGCCAGGTCTTCTTATTAACATTTAATATTACTGTCATAGTAACTCTGAGTTGCTGCTTTGACCCTTTACCATGGACACAAATTATGAAAAAATTGATTTAAGAACAATATGACCACCAGGGAATGATTTGAACAGAAAAAAATCTTTTAAAGCCCCTTCATAAGTTAATGCTGTTCATCCTCAAACTTACCCTCATAACAAAATGCCGATGAATAGTACAATAATTTTGTTTGCCTTTGTACACAATGCTTCTTCAAATCTGAACTATTATCATAAAGTTTTTACTTTTACATAGCGGCCATGAAGTGAACAGTAATGATGTATCAACTGGAAGACTCCATGAAGTAAACCTCAGTGGACAAAAATCTGTGTTTGCAAAGTCAGCATAAGCAGGGACAAGTATCTTTCTGGAAGTGTTGGGCACTGGTAGCACAATCACACATAAACACTGTATAACATTGCAGTACTGTCAAAACTAGCCTGATATGCACCAACTCCTCAAAAAAAATCCGACTTGCTTGTGTTTAGTGAGCTGTTTTTACTGAAATTTGCTACCTTGAACTTGTAATTAAAAGTTGCCTTAACAATATGAAGTGATAATACATGTCAAAAAGCTCTTTGGAGTCAAGCGGCACTGAAGTACTCTGATACAAGTTCCTAATTATGAGAGACCTTTCACATCACCATGTAATTTGATGAATTGCTCATACTAAAGTGTAAACAGAGCTGTTTTAGTCAGTAGTCCCAACACAACTGCTTCATTAGTCAGAATTCGTATTTGTAATACTAGCCTGGGTGATTCTTAAATGTGGGTCAATCTTTTAATCCTTTTCTCTGTCTACCTACAGGTTTTGGAAGCCCCTTCACACACTCAGTAGAACTCAGAAGAATCAAGTGAAGGACCAGCTGCAACTGTGGATATGACTCCTGCAGCTATGTTAAAGCCTCCTTCTCCCCGTACCGCTCTCAACCCATCCAGTTTTTCCACCCTCTCAGTGCGCCTTTTCCTCCTTGGCTTCATTATACTGCTTTCATGCCCCGCCTCCGTCCATGCAAGCTCTCCAGAGGAAAACTGTTCAGCTAGTGGGGACCCATGTCAGGAAGGTTGGTTGATGTTATCTTTGTGAAAACTGAATTTCAATGCAAAGCATGTAGCGATTAACATGATAACATACGATGAAAATGTTTCAGGGAAAGTCCTAAGTAGGTGAATCAGTTAGCTTTGTTTTAATTTTGTTTTAATTCCAGTTGGTTGTCTCTGCACCATCAAAGTAAGCAATGGAAACCACTCACATACATAACAGCAGAGCATGATTTCTTTTTCAAAAATGTTCAATTGTTTTGACAAAATTCATTATCCAATTACCATAATCATAAAAACACATAAAAAATAAACACCTATTTAGTTGAAATAAAACTAATTCATGTGATGAGTAAAAACATAGTCCTGCAACAATATTTTGTCTAGATATCTGTTGTTGTTGTCACGGAAAACTCCTCAGTATATCTGCAGCAGTATTGCCATATTTGTTTCCTTATGCAAAACATGACACCTCTCTTGACACCATATGAGAGAAAACCTTTTCAAAAAATTATATTGTAGAAATGTGTGTTGTAGATCGGTTTGAATAAAATCAGGCCCAGAGTGGTAATACATATTTCATTCCAAAAGCTGCTTCACTGAGAGCATCGTGTGTGTTGGGACTTTGTCTTGATGAGGGCTGTTAACATTCTCCCAAAACTGCGACTGCTGACTTGCAAAGATTTTTATAACTTTTTTCTTTCATTTTAATACTTATATCTGAAGGGAAAAGACAAAAAGGCATTGACTGAGGCATACAATATAGATTACAGAATTAGTAGTCTAAGGTCAAGTGGAATAGCATTACACTCGAATACAAAGAAGGCATAGTGGCTAATGAACACTGAAGATGATTCATTATTACAGGTTTTTACCATTTCAGGACGTTTTAAGGACAAATAAAGCTATACTTGAGAAAACACTCCTTACACAGTACTTGAACAGTTTAAGATGTTTACAGTGGGAATCTGTAAATGACTTTTGAGGCAGGATGCAGTCAGTTGTGTGGACAAAGTAATATCGTCCAAATACAGCTGTTGTGATCTTTTTTCTTTCTGTCTTTGTCTCTGAATTTCAGGAGTTGTCCTACCTATATGGAACCCTCAGAATCCCTCTGTGGGGGATAAAGTAGCACGGGCTATTGTTTACTTTGTGGCTATGATATACATGTTTCTGGGCATGAGCATTATTGCGGACCGGTTCATGTCTTCCATCGAGGTACGTTAACCTGCAAATACTTTGCTTGAGATGTTGCTGTGCAGTTTTTCCTCCGTATTTTTTAAATTCTTAGTCAGTCCATGAAAGTATTTTTTACTTGTAGCCACATAGAATACTATCTATTTCACTCATACTTATCAGCTCTGAGTCATCTATGTAAAAGACTTACTGTGGTTATCTTTTCTCTCCTCTGCAGGTCATAACTTCCCAGGAGAAGGAGATCACTATAAAGAAGCCAAATGGGGAGACCACCACGGCCACGGTCAGAATCTGGAATGAAACCGTTTCTAATCTCACACTGATGGCCTTGGGCTCCAGTGCCCCTGAGATATTGCTGTCAGTTATTGAGGTTGGTACAATAAGAGCCAGTAGGCAGAACATTAGATTCACCAGTGTACGATGCAACTGGGACCTAATCTGGTTTTTACCCCCACCTACAGGTGTGTGGTCACGGCTTTGAGGCTGGTGCCCTGGGTCCCAGCACCATCGTGGGTAGCGCTGCCTTCAACATGTTCATCATCATCGCTCTGTGTGTGTATGTCGTTCCTGATGGAGAGACGCGCAAAATCAAACACCTTCGGGTGTTTTTTGTTACGGCAGCTTGGAGCATCTTTGCCTATATCTGGCTCTATCTAATTCTGAGTGTGATTTCCCCTGGAGAGGTGGAGGTAAGGACATACAGCAAATGAGTGAAAGCTTAAAAAAAGAAGTCAGTGAGGAGATTAAAAGAAAGTTAGGAATGGAGGGGTAAACTTCAAGCCTGACTTTTGTCCCATCCAGGTATGGGAGGCAGTGCTGACCTTCCTCTGCTTCCCCCTCTGCGTGGTCCAAGCCTGGGTGGCTGACCGGCGTCTTCTGTTCTATAAGTATGTCCGCAAACGCTACCGTGCCGACAAGAATCGTGGGATCATCATTGAGACGGAAGGAGGAAACGACGGAGGCATTGGAGGAATGGATGGGGGAGGAGCGCTGGGTCCAGGGGGCTTCACCAAGATGGACATGCTTGAGCTCGATGGACAGTTGGCACTGAACTGCCACAGTGGGATGGATGGAGGGTTGATGGAGGATGGAGGGGCCAAGGATGAGGAAGATGAAGCCAGGAGAGACATGGCAAGAACTCTGAAGGAGCTGAAGCAGAGGCACCCAGACAAAGATATGGAGCAGCTGATCGAAATGGCTAATTATCAGGTTGGCAGCGCACAGTCAGCACATTTGTCTCAGTTCTGCAAAAGCATACAGTGCGAAAAGCTGTAAGAAGTTTTTTTGTCTCCACTTATCTGTTCTACTTAAACTTTTGGCCCTGGGAAGCAGTAGGAAACAGCGTGCTAATGAGATGGAGATGACACTGTAACACATTCAGGTGTAAATAATGTGTGTTAGATGACAGCGGAGACAACAGTTGTTAGAGACAGAAGTGCAAGACAGGTAACGAAAAAATGGTACAACACAACTTCTCCTGCAAACGTCTAACTTCCTAAACCAACAGAAACAAACTCTTTTCAAATACAGAAAGAAAACGAACAAATGTCAGGATCTGTTTGATTGGATTACTAACTTTCTCAGTCTAGTTTCTAAAATGTTTTTGGACTATTCCCTGAGACCCAGTTTTTATACCGTCCAAGAAGAATTGTCTTAATGTGTGCATGAATGGGTGAAGGTAGTTTGTAATAGAAAGTTCTTGAATAGTCAACTGCTTAAGAAGTCCATTCCATCTAAACTCTTACTGATTCATAGCATATCTATTTGTTAAAAAAATGAAATGGCTCAGGGAAAACACAGCAAAAGCTAACTAGAACTGATTTTTACCATGAAAGCTGCAGCAGATTTTGTTAGAATTCTGCAGAAAAAGTGCTGTCTCATTTCCCCTATATTCAAATCAATTACATTGTTGCCGGCCAAAAGGCGGCATTTAATTTAAAATGCTACAGTTTCCACTTTGTTCATTTTCAATTTTGTGGATCATTAGGATTATTCTTCAGCCATAACATTTTACTGAAGTCATTACTTAAAGATTGATAAGCCTTTTTGATATCTAAACTTTGCACTCAAGAACTGGACACTAAAATGTAGTTTCCTACACAGAAGTGCTGTGATCTCTTCAGCTTATACAATTCAGTTCAAAATAATAATTCCATAAACTTGAGACTTAAACAGATAGGCCACATCAAATTCATAAAATTAATCAATTAATCAATTGATTGGTTTTGTTATTTAGGTTCTGATGCAGCAGCAAAAGAGCAGAGCATTCTATCGTATCCAAGCAACCAGGATGATGATCGGTGCTGGCAATATCCTCAAGAAGCATGCTGCTGACCAGGCCCGCAAGGTCACACACGCGCACACACACACACACACACACACACACACACACACACACACACACACACACACACACACACACACACACACACACACACACACACACACACACACACACACACACACACACACACACACACACACACACACACACACACACACACACACACACA